>JARJDX010111415.1:0-11199 GCA_030264735.1 Gymnusa sp. GC000175 | reverse complement strand
TTTAAACCGGCAACGCTGATTTTTTTATGACTATGTAGCTCGATAGCCCTATGAGTATTGTGTGCCTTAGGCTCTTAAAACTTATTGTGCGACACACGTTACGGGGTCGGGACGCATTTGAAAATTGACGTCGAAATGCAATATCTCAAAAAGGGCGCCACCTAACGGAATTTGGCAAACGGCATTCGATTGGGCTTGACGAGAAACCCCTGGGACAATAATTTTGTTTATTTGCTCTAATTTTTAGGGGTCGAAATAAAATTGTTTTGTTATTAGAGGTCGTCTGCAAGGGTCCACGCCAAACGATATATCTTTCGTAATTTTTATGACACAGATTTTAGATTTCGGCCTTTGGTAGAGAAGGAACGCGTGCACAATTTCTATTGAACAAAAGTTAAATTTTGTCTCCGTTCTCCGGCTATGAATTAATTTTTAATTTCAATTTTATTTTTCGCGATTTTTGAGAAAGACAAAACAAGGTTTGCACGCCACCCCCGTGCATTATTTTAACTAATTCCATTATAATTCGACGAACGAGAATTTATTTTATCGAAAAAAGTTCCCACACCCCAAAGACTCCTTTATTTTTAACCCCAAAAAAACTTATTTTTACTCCCAAAAGACGAAATTTTTACAACAGTTTTCCCTTTATTTCCTTATCGAAACCAGAGTTGTTCCTAAATAATTTTTTTCTTAAATTATACGATGCGCCTTTTAATTTCCTTTCTTCCCATGACCTCACTTTTTTTCCACCATCTTTATTTTGTCCGATATAAAATTAAAGGTGAAAAAATTCTACCGCCTCGCCGGCTCGAACAAAAATTATTGGTTCAATCGCGTCGATCTCTAAACCGCCACCGTGAAATTAAACGGGGCCGGACTAAAATTTTTTCTTTATTTCTTTATATATGATTATGGTTACCAACTTTTTCCTTTTGGTAATATATCATTAAAAGGTCGGAGTTATTGCCAACATACATTTCACAACAAAATGTAGTTGCAGAGACAAACTGCCAAACTAATTGGCTTATAATAATGGCATATGGTTATATTTCTATTAAAGGTAACAGATTTGTTTTAAATACTTAAATGGAAGACGAGTGGTGACCACACCACAATTTTTTATTGGAATAGTAATTGCAAAAATTTTCCAAAACGAGAATTTTGCGGAAATATCCGTTTTAGACTTCCCATATTCAGAAAAAGTCATCCTGTCATTATAATCAGCTGACAAATAAAGAAATAAAGTTATATGTCATTCAAAAGTCACGGCTGTCACTATCGGAATTATTACCAACATACATTTTAACAAAATGAAGATGCGCAGACATTCTACTAATCTAATTAACCACACTCAATTTTTAATAAAAAGCATTAACTAGTTCCAATTGCAAAAATAATTTTTATTTAAATAAATTTATTAATTTTTTATCAATTTATGTATTTATTGATTGATTGTTGATGTAGAATTTTTATTGTGGAATAATTATTGCTAATGTTTAATAATGATTTTTGTTTTTGATTTTAAATGCATTTTTACTTTTGATTTCATTAACAATTAATAATGGATAATAATAAATGACCTATGATTAATAATCACGTACAAAATTTACGAATTTTTGTAAAAATTAATTTTTTAAAAGCCTAATTTCATCAGCGTTGGTAGCTTTTGTAAATTTCTACATAAATTTAACATTTACCTGTTCCATGAGCCTCAATGAATCCTAATGAATATTGCGAAATATTACACTCTTCATAAACATCCTTTAATAAAGCAATTTGCGCTTCGGATGAAGGATGTGTAATACCTTTCTCTTTGAAACCATCAGAATTTGTTTTAGAATGAATAATCTAAAATAAAAATAAATTTCACAAAAAAAAATTAATAATAATAAATAATACCTTAGCATAAATCCTTTTGGAATCTTTTTGTTTCTGCAAAAATAAAATTGAAATCGCTTCTGATCTCGTATATCCATATGCATTTTGATCAAACGGTCTACATCCTGTGTTAATGTTTAAAATTCCTAACCTAAAATTTAATAATGCATTATTGCTAATTTTGCAATAATTTTTAACTTTGAAATAAGTTTATTGTTAATTTTACAATGACGAATAGCTAATTTTTTAATAAAAATGCTAATTTTTTAATAAAAATGCTAATTTAGCAATAAAAATTCTAATTAAGCAATAAAAATGCTAATTAAGCAATAAAAATTGCTAATTAAGCAATAAACAATTGCTAATTAAGCAATAATCTATTGCTAATTTTACAATAATTAATTGCTAATTTTTCAATAAACAATTTGGTAATGAATAATTGCTACTTTAGAAATTTGCATTTAATGCAAGTAAAATTTGCTCATTTAGCAAATATCAACCAATTTTGTTATAAACAAATATTAATTTTGAAGTGAGTAATTGTTAATTTTGTAATAATTAATTACACAATAAATAATTAACCTTGCAAATTGAAGTGTCAGGTATGGATCAAAACATAAATTACTTCCACCTACAATAGCTTGATCACATTTTCCTTCTCTTATATAACGATAAGCGGTTTCAAAACCATAAAGTCCACTACTGCAGGCTGTATCACATATCATCGATGGCCCATTTAATTGCAAACAGTAGCTTATTCGTTGTGCAAGCATAGATCTCGAGCATCTTAAAATAGTTAAAATTACCTGAATTATTTTTTTTTAATCTTAAGAGTTTAAATATATAAAGATTTTACATGTGAGCTCTCACGATTAGCTGAAAAAATTTCCTCGGGAATCGCGTAAATAGATTTGTTGTTGTCAATAGGTGATAACTTGCATTGTAGCGTTGCTATTTATAATGGCAAGCAAACCAAAATCAGTTTACGCGATTAAACCCAAAATTACGAAAAATTATATCTACGCAGATAAAACGAACATCACGAAAGTAAGCGGGGAAGGTAAGGAGAAGAAGTCAGATTTACTTATGTATACGTACCCAGGAACTGCACAACCCTGTTTATCAAACTTTTCAAAATAACAACGTTTTTCAATGTCTGAATAACAAGAACCCACAAAAACGCCAGTTCTGCTTCCTTTCAAATCCACAGGATTAATTCCAGCATCCATAACAGCCTCAACACATCTTTCAAGCAGCAATCTTCCCTGAGGATCTGTAAAGTTAGCTTGAAATTTGTGCACGCCAAAAAATCCTGCATCGAATGACGTGATGCCATTAATTTTTCCATTAATTTTGGGAATCTCCGGATGAGTGTGGCGCCATCTTCGATCATCGTCGTCGCACAAATCAACTTTGTTTAATAAATTCTTGATAAAATCGTCGATGTTATCAGAATTTGGGAATCTGCCCGAAATTCCTTTGGAATAAAAATAATTTAGGGTTAAATTTTGTAAAGTAGTAAATATAAACCTGATATAACAACTTCTTCGCCAGGGGATGGGGATGCTACCCTTGTTCCCACTAACAGTCTTCTACACTTATTTGCTTCCAGTATTGGTGACATGTTTGCAAATATACTATGTACTTTAATAACAAAATTAAACAACGCTTAAAAAGGCAGAAATAGATTATTTATAACTTTCAATTTTAATTTATTCATAAGCTTAAAACTCTACGTTCTGGGTGACTCGTTATAAACGATTGTTTTTAATATAGAGTGAAATTAAAATAGTTTTTTTAATAATAACTTATTTATTAATGGCCTTGTACTGAATACACCTATACCTATATACATACATATACACACATACTTCGCAAATTTTCTGCTTTTTAAAGGTCAGCGTTTTATTTTTTAATAATTTTGTTGTATTTTTACCATTTTCTTTATTTAAGCGAATAGGCTTGGAAATAACAAAAATTTATTGCAAATGTAATTTATTTTAAGCAGTACTATTTATTATATTATGTATTTTGCAAAAAAATAAGGAAATACAAGAAGATACTACCTCTAAAGATGTGGGTTGAGTACAAGAAAAGCAGAGAAAAGAATGGATGGATGTGATACACCAACAACAGAAGAATAAGAAATTACACGAACAAAAAAAATTAAAAGGCACTAAAAAAAAATTTGCATCTCTTAGAGAAAAGAGAAAGAACAGAAGGAAGAGTAAGGAGGATGGTTAGATTAAGATACAAAAATTAAGAATTTTATTTGGGCATGATTTCTCGGTTCTATGCTCATACCCGGAGAAGTCAGCATCTTCTTCATTTTAGTGAATGCTGCTCTTGCTTGTTCAATGCGTGCTGCGACCTCTTAGCGGTTTATCTATACGTCATTTATCCAGGTTCCAAGGTATTTATATTTGTAGACCTCCGTCGACATTCAGTTGTATTTGTTGTTTGGTCTTTGAAATCAGCATGATCTTTGTTTTTGTTGTGTTTAGTTCCAATCCGTATTCTGGGCTTTTAGTTGAAATGTTATTCATTATACGTGCGAGGTCTTTCGTGTTGTCCGCCAACACAACCGTGTCGTGCGCGTATCTGATGTTATTAATTGCTCTGACGTTTACAACGATTCCAGCAGATTCTCCGTCGAGCACCTCCTTAAATATAGCTTCGAGGTATATGTTGAACAACATAAAAGAAAGGACACATCCTTGCCTTATACCTTTTCGAAACTGTAAGTCACTTTAGTTTCAATCCTGACTTTTGCTGTTTGACCCCAGTATAAATTCAATAGAATTGGAATACCCCGACAATCAATATGAAAATTCGCCAATATGTTCATTAACTGATGTTATGTCTGACATTGTCGAAAGCCTTGCTATAGTCAATAAAACAAGTCTAACCGTCTTTGTTCACATCATGGTACCGCTGAACCAATATCCCAATTGCATGTAACGCTTCTCTAGTGCCGAAGTCGTTGCGGAAACCAAATTGTGTATCGCTTATTTCTGACTCACATCTTCTATAGATTCTCGAATGGATGATTCTACGGAACATGTTCAATACGTGGCTCTACACGGTGTTCGTTGCAGTCGGATGCGTGTGGTTTCTTCGGTATGGTGACAAAAGTTGAAGCCACTCTGTCGGTACAATTCCTGTTTTGTAGATTGTGTTCATTAGCTCAGTTAGGATGTTGATATTTTTTTTCATCCACCAGCTTAAGCATCTCGCTATAGATTCCAACTGGTCCCACACTTTTGCCTGTTTTAGTGTTTCTTATGGCATCTTTCACTTCGTTATTCTGAATTTCAGGGCCGTTCTCTTCGAGGTGGTCAAAATTGTAGCTATCAGGCCTGTTGTCATTAAATAGTTTCCCAACATGTTTTTTTCATACCTGTAGTTTGTTTTTCAGATTTAGAACTATATTCCCATTAGAGTTTTTTAGTAAGGTTGTATTTCTGATTTTTGTTCCTGCCATTTCACGGATCTCTTTATGCACATTAAAACTGTTATTTTTCTTCTGCAAGTCTTCTATTCTATTAGTTGTTGTTCTTCCTTTATTCCTTTCTCTTTGTATTGCTTTTAGAGTCTGCAAGTTTTTCTGGGTAAAGTACATCCTTGACACTGTTTCATATTTCGTTAATATTTTCAGGATTTCTTGTTGTATCTGTATTTAGCCTATCCAACCCCCTATTTATACTGTCTGATGCCTTTTTTTGCATTGTTGGGTCTCGTAACTGTGAGATGTCGATGGTTGTGATCCGATGGTTGTGATCCGATACCACGTCTGAACCGGGATAAGTTTTTACCGATGTTACGCTGGATTTAAATTATTTGCGTATCATTATGTAGTCTATCTGATTGTGTATTATGTTGTTTATGTTATCTCTAGAAGAAGTTCAAGTGTATAGTCCTCGGTGAAGGAGTTTGAAGTGCGTGTTGTCACTATCAGATCGTTCTCGACGCAGAATTGAACGGGGCCGTTGTACGGCTATTTAAGGTATCACCGTAAATTTGCCGAGTTAATAGGCAAATTTCTGTTTTTGAGTCCTGCTTCAAATGTGGTTATTTTTGATTCTCTTCTTCGTCATATAATCTTCTATTCAGTCAATTCTTTCGACAGTTTTGATCACACCAAATATAATTAAATGATTTAACTTTTGCCATAGACTAGGACAATAAAGTGATGCTGAAGATGAGAATAACAAATGCTGCTATTTATTCAACAGATTGTTCTTCATTACGCCCCTAAAGTTGCTGGACTGTAATCGTACAACAGCTGTAAATACATTAATTTTAATTCCTACCGTTGTATCCTCCCACAAGGTCGACAAATAATAATCAAATTTGATGAAGCAGACTTTATAAATAAATAATTATAAATTTGAGCTACATTTAATGTTTCACCCTCACATTTAATAATTGTTATTAAATTAAAATATAAAGTTTAAAATAATTTTTTTTTCAATTTAATTTTTTGATTATTAAATGTAATTTTTTTTCGATTAAATGCAAATATTTTAAAATAAGAAAATATAATATCTATTCAATTTAAATACATACATATTCATATGAACGTAACATTCATAAAAAATCATAATTGAAGAATGACCGGATATAAATATTTTTTGTCATTTAAGGTCATTCTAAAATATTAATGCGTGTAGGAAGTATATTTTCTTTTTCTAGGGGTTAGTTACACTCTGTAAATACTCTAAACCTGAACAACTATTTAATTTTCTATTGTTATATATGTAAGAAAATAATTTACGAAAACAATATAAATTGATAAAAACAACTGTAATTGTTGTGTGAAGCTAAAAATTTTCCAAGCTAAATTTGCCTACGCATTCATGATATGGATTTTGTTAGCGAAAAGTTATGGGCGATGTGCACTTATTAAAATTTATGTACAAATTATTTTTTAGTCTTTTTCTTTCTTTCCATTACAATTGTTTCCTGTTTTTCTATTGACCTCATTATAAGGGTTATCTTCTTCTTCTACTTAAAGCATATTTCTCGTTTATTCAGAGGCCTAATTTTCCACAAATGTATTATTCTTACTTCCGTTACCATAACCTTTATTGTCGTTGACCAATTATAATCCCTTTTCTTTACTAACAATTAAAGATGTTTCTTATCTTTTTTGTCTTTTTTGTTTACCTTCAATACTCGTAAGTAATATTTTGCCTTTCTAGAGATATGCCCAATTTACCTTGTGCTTTTACTTCTTCTGTGATATTTTCCCCGTTTATACGCTCCATTAACTCTTGTTTGTTCTTCTTTTCCACATTTCTTGTACCATCTCTCCTTCATAATTATGTATTAAAAAAAAAGTATACATAATCCACTTTTTTTTACTTCAACAACATTTTTACAACCTGATTCCAGCTGGCATAGAGTTGGTCAGGCATCGTACGGATCACGATAAGGTGCCTAAAAGGGACTTGTTCTATGTTCAGCGTAAGGATGAAGATGACTACAATCCTCAGCTTTTGTTGGTCCCACAAAAAATATTATATTTACTTAAAAAATTGCCTCATCATATATGTTTTCATGTTAGTTCCAAACCCTATCTAAGTGAAAACTGTCAAAAACAGCAGTATTTATAAGCATTACCAAATTAAGGTACCCTAGAAACCCTTTTCACAAAAAAAATTTCCTTTTCATACATGTCACCTTTTATAAACCTTAAAAAGGAATTTTATTCTCTTTGTATATGTTTTCGTTATTTCAAACCCTATCTAAATGAAAACTATCTGAGGCAGCAGTATTTATAAGCATTACCAAATTATGGTACCCTTTTTACAAAAAAATTTCCCTTTTAACACCAATAACCTTTGATAAACCTTAAAATGGAATTTCATTCTGTTTATTACCTCCCCAATCAATATTCTTCTTAAACTCATCAAACA
The DNA here is from genome assembly GCA_030264735.1 of Gymnusa sp. GC000175. Taxonomy (NCBI): domain Eukaryota; kingdom Metazoa; phylum Arthropoda; class Insecta; order Coleoptera; family Staphylinidae; genus Gymnusa; species Gymnusa sp. GC000175. The sequence continues at coordinate 3,397 of JARJDX010111415.1, read as the reverse complement.
TTTTACAAAAATTGAAGATTCCTGGGTGAAAGGCTGTGGCTGATAGCCAATAGGAACAGGAAATAAAAGTATAAATCAAAATAATAATAGTTAGTAATAATAATAAAAATTTTCACCTCTTTACTTACTGGAAATTACAAAAGGCTGTACTTCTAAATACGAAAATTTATATTCGCATCAAGTGATGCGAACGATCTCGTGTTTTTGCTCACGCCAACACGAGACTAAAGAGAGCTAATAACTAAAATTAACAAAAAAGTATTAAAACTATTTGTGCCTCCGGAAAGACTTCGCAATAAATGTAAAAAATTATGTGTTATCAAATTTTGTGGTCCAGGCACATTTGATTTAAAATGAATTTGTGGTAATTTTTTTAAATATCATCTAGATGGCGGCGAAGTCTATCTAGAAATACACTATATACAAGAAAATTTAAAATTATGTACAATTTTTTGTTTCAATTCGTGCTGAAATAATTCGCCAAGCATTGATGCAAGCTTTGATTATCTAAAATACTTTGATGATTTCCTTCAAAATGTAATACTTCTACATCATGTTCGAAATACTTTGATAGGTGGTAGTCTTCGGCTATATTAGAAACGGTTGGAATTTTCGCTTTGCAAAGTAATACTTTTGATTTGAATTTCGTTGTATAACTTGGGTCGTATGTTGATAAAGCTTTTATTTTCTTATATAAACGTTTTCCAAAATCGAATAATTCTGTTTTGGAAATTGGTGAATCCTTCGGTAAATATTTAAGCGCTATATTTTGGCGTTCATCGTAGTTTTCGGCTTCTAATAATTTATCCTAAAAATTAATTGTTATGTTAGAGAGATATGAGTGTGATTGACTTAAATTAAGTCCAATTTCATGCATACGAAAAACTCAGTAACTGTAGTTACTGATTTAGTGCGTGGTAATAGATATATGGCTATAAAACTTCTCTAGTCCGGAGTTAGATGAGAAATCATGTAACTCCAGTGGTTCGGAATCCACGTTAAACTGTAGGTCAACCTGTAATATAAGTTGCTAGCATTACAGGCAGAGAAGAGGCTATGCGCCAGGATTGGCGTCCTAAAGGCTGACAACAAATAGGTATATACAGACTAAGAGATGGAAGTAAACCTGGAAATCTTTATCCGGTGAGTTCCAGTGAGAGGTAGATTAACAGGAAAATACTTCTTGTCAAGAAAAAGATGGAAAACAAAACAAATGCTATTATTTCAAAAAATGGATGACTTAAATTAAGTCCAATTTCATGCATACAAAAAACTCAGTAACTGTAGTTACTGATTTAGTGCGTGGTAATAGGTATATGGCTATAAACCTTCTCTGGTCTGGAGTTAGATAAGAAATCCTGTAACTCCAGTGGTTCGGAATCCACGGTAAACTGTAGGTCCACCTATAATGTAAGTTGCCAGCATTACAGGCAGAGAAGAGGCTATGCGCCAGGATTGGCATCCTAAAGGCTGACAACAAATAGGTATATACAGACTAAGAGATGGGCGTAAACCTGGAAACATTATCCGGTGAGTTCCAGTAAGAAGTAGATTAACAGGAAAATAATTCTTGTCAAGAAAAAAATGGGAAACGAAACAATTGCTATTATTTCCAAAAATGGATGACTTCCGGACAAATATTACCTCAACGGATGCCTAAGCAATACCTAAGAAAGAAATTCTCATCCAGCAAGTCCTAGCAAGTGTCAAAATATCAGAAAAAGTAAGAAACAGTTATTGTTTCTAAATTTTCTTAAATCAAAAATCACAAACTAATTTAACTTACTGTTAACTTGATTACACTTTCTGAAGGCATATACGTAGCCAATAAATAATTTATAAGCCCCATTTCCAGTTCAATGATAGTTTGAGCTTTTAAAATTTTAACAAGTGTAGATAACAAATCTGGAGAAGTATCTATTAGAGCCATTTTACCAACGTAACCTTCTCTTTCTAATTGTGATACAATTTCCATAGCAATTGCACTTCCATACGAATAAGCGATTATATTAAAATTCTTTTTAGGATTTTTACACAGATAATTTCTGAAATACTAGAATAAAAAATTGTAAGGAATGCTCCGAAATACCACACACTTTACTTACTGGTAATAAATATTCCACATTATTCATAATCACTCCTTTTCCATTTTCGACATTAGAGTATTGTACGTATTTTACATCGGCTTGTAAATTGTTGGCCAAGTGTTCCAAACATTTAATATTTTCATCAACGCCTGCGAACATTATTACTGGTGTTTTTAATTGATTATTCTTTTGTATACACAAATCGATCAAAGGTTCTTTACTATTAACATCATGATATTGGCTGAAATCATATCTTTGAACCAAAATTTTAAATGAATTTAGAATATCTGATTCTTTTGTTTCTGAAGAATTTGTAGAAGGATTGTTTAATTCTACCAATCTAAAAATAAAAAATAAACACACGTAGCAATTTGATGATGAGATGAAAGTTATTCGTTGGAAAAATGTTACTAGCAAAAAAGGATGTAAGAAAGTAATTGGACACTTATGAGAAATCATGGAAGGTACGAACTTACCCTTCGGAAAAACGAAGTAAAACTTCAATATATCATAAAATATATCACCAGAGGAAAATATTAGTAGAGCAAACGCAAGTTAAAGATAAAATATCACTCCGCTATATAAGTGCAAGTGATTAAAGAGGAAAGATATTAAGAAGTCTTCTATGAAGATCTATAGAAAGTTATTAAAGTTAGAAAACGATACCTTTGGAAAGTTCGGATTGGGCACTCGTAAAGACCGATGAATCTAAAAATTCAATACAAGAACAAAGATATGAAAACCTATAGCACCATAAATAATGATATCAGCTCTAAAATAAGATGTGTAAAAGAAAAGCAGAAAATGGAAGAATGCACAGAGATGTTCTAGTACAGTGGTTCTTAACCTTTTATTAGTCGCGGCCCCCTTAAAATCCTAAAATATTTTTGCGGTCAGTACCCTCATCCCCACCATTAGGTAACTCGTAATTTCTTGTACAAAAAATTTTTAAATATACCAATAAAACTAGTAACAATTTTTTTTATTTGTAAAGTTATAAAAATTTGAAAAATTCTAATATTTTCGCGGCCCCCCTATATACTGTCCGCGACCCCCTGTTTAAAATCCCTGCGCTAGTTGACACACAAGCGTGAAGGTTACCAAATTACAAACGTTAATTGACACACAAACGTGACGATTATCAGAAAAACAAACGATATTTGACACACAAGCGTGACGATTACCAGAAAAACTAATGATAGTTGACACACAAGCGTGACGATTACCAAAAAACAAACGATAGTTGACACACAAGTGTGACGATTACCAAAAAACAGCGTGACGGTTACCAAATTACAAACGTTAGTTGA
>JARJDX010111413.1:0-11892 GCA_030264735.1 Gymnusa sp. GC000175 | reverse complement strand
CATCCTTCTGCAAGGTTTTTATATAGAATAACCCTTCTTTATTGCTAAATAGCCTATTTTAATTTTTTCGTTTTGTACAATCAGTATAACGTCTCAATCTTTTAGACAAAGCTGTCAGCTGTTGCTTTAACGTATCGATAAATTCATCTAATGTGGTGTTATCGTCTTCATATTTCGTGTGAACTCTATAGTTTTCGAGTATTTTAACCTTTTCTCTTTCCAGTTTTCTTGTTCCGACATTTTTATATTGTGTTAATCTGATTATATTTGCTCTCAGTTGCTCAATCCTGTTCTAGAGCCGTATTTGCCATTTTGGTCGTGAATCCTGCATAGTGTTTCTTTTCGTCGCAATTTTTAAGTTGCGGTCTCTGATTTTTGCACCATTCTTTTCAGCGCATAATAGTCCAGCACAATATATAATGGTATGCAAGTCTCAGAAGGATGTGACACGTATTTGAAAATTACTTCATTCATTAGGCTAACCATTTTCGCTTGATTGTTGTCTTCTGTCTTGGTATGGTTGGACGTTGTGTAGGATCAGCCCCGCTGTGGCATATGAGCTTGGCAGTTAATTCGCTGCTTAGTTGTTTTCGCATCTCATTATTTTCTTCATTTTGCTTTTGCTCTTCGTTGACTTGTGTGGGTGCAGTTGTGAGCCCATTTCTAGATTCTTCCGCATTTCGGTTCATTTCACTTACTTGGTGCATTTCATCCACATTGTCCTGGTTTTCTGATGTTTTCTCAGGATCTTCTACATCATTAAGTACATGACTGTTTCCTAATTCAATTGCCACCTGTCTGCTTATTTCATCTCTTACTTCAGGTGTAAGTGGATTATTTTTAAGATCACTCTACGTTGATCCGCAACTCGTTGTTCTGATACCTGCATTTCCGGGAACTCCTGCTGAAATATCTCGTGCATTTGACTTCTATTGCTTAAAATTCGTTTATAATAATGTGCGTTAAATTTTCGACCAGTGTCATCTGAAGGAAATTTGTGGTTATACAATGGCATAGATGGACCTTGATTTACCAAAAAAGTTCTTTCAGCATCTTCTAAAATTCTTGGCCACAATGCTGGATCTGTGCTTAAAGTTTGTAGAGCGGTGTCACGTTGGTTTTTTGGACATCATTACTTTCTGACAATTTCATATTTTCTTTTAGAACCGGATTTGATGTTGGATTCTTTAAGTCCTCTTTTGTTTTGGTGGTACCAGACGTACTTGGAAAAGAATTATTTATTGCGCCAGCTTGTTTTTGCCTTTGGATTTTCTGTTCCAGTCTACCTCTTTTATACTGGTAACCAGACAGTTTTCATTTTCCGTCGTCAGACATTCTTAAACAGATATAACAAATTAATCAATGTGAAATTCAAAATGAAAATAATATTAAAAATGAAGATTTACCATTCCCAAAAAAGCTAAAACCGTAAGATACAAACATAGAAAATTTTTGATTTGATAACATAAAACGCTGACAAAATATAGAAATAAATAATTTACAAAAGTGGTATTATTGAGACATAAAACCATCCTTTAATTAACAGACAGCAGATGCTAACCTAACCTGACCTAACCTAACCTAAACCCTAAAACCACGTTACTTACGAGTAACAGAGCACTAGGTATAAAAGTTTCTTTTGTAGACAAACAAACTTTAGTACTTTCAGATTTATAATAATAGTAGGACTTACCTTTAAAAATTAACAAATCACCAATAACTATAAAATTGCAAAATATAAAATATTTTTCTTTAGACTCATTTTTTTTATATATGAACTCGCACTTGTTATCACCAAGTTATTAGTAAGAATAATCCTATGGCGTAACGAAACCGCCTTTTATAACAAGAGGTAATATCTAAGTTAATGCATGATATTCCTTCTTATTCGTGTTAAAACAAAACCAGACGAGCCCTGCCTGTTCTATGCTGTGCATGACATGGACACATAGCTTATTCGTTGCCTTTGTTAAACATGCCGCTCTTTTTTGGTTGTTTAGTTGAGTACAAATGTTTTTTTAGCTTTTAGGAATAAAAACAGCAAATACAAAATTTAAATTGCATGGTGATTTTAGTCAAAGAAAAACATCAATAAGTACAAATTTCGATTAATTGAGTATTTAACTTATCAGTACTTTGTCAAAATAATATCCAAAATGCCGCCCGGACAAATGTCCATACAGCGGGTCATGAGATGGCTACATTGCTAGCATAGAAAAGGTAAATGAGAATCTCATGAGCCTAATAAGAAGCAGACCTGCTGAAACATTATTTCTAACACCTACAACGGCAAATGAAATAATAGTCATATGCACGAAGCTTAAATATAAAACAAGTCTGGACAAGTACGACATGAATGTGAGGTTGCTAAAAGACATAATCAAAATCTAGCTAAGCCACTATCCAGAGACTTCAATAAATGCTTTAAAGGAGGCTACTATCCCGATGAATTTTAGACTGCACGTGTATCCTTAATTCTCAAATAACCTATTGACTTGTAAACAGTTTGGCTTTTACGCTGGCATGCTATTAAGATTTAAGTAAACGAAATCATAAGATCTTTCGATCATAAAATATTGATTTAAAAATTGAAGCACAGGGGTGCAAGGAGAGTTACAAAATCCATGCTAACATCGTATATCTCGAACATACTACAATTTGTCAAAGTAGGTAATAAAATGTCACAAGAACGACACCTTAAGCATGGAATACCATAAGGCAGCATCCTCAGACCCTTTTCTATATGCTGATAACACTAATATTATTAGAAGAATAGTTCCGTTCAAATATGCTCCATCCGAATAGAAGTAAAACATAAACCTGTGCATTTTCTATTTTAGCCAACAGAAGTAGCATAAAAAAATTAGCGTATTGGGTGTTACATTGGCCAGCAAGCTGATATGGGTAGCTCATGTGGAATCACTGGTACAGACACTTAAGGCAATATATGCACTGACTTCTACAAAAACTGCTTGTTCTGAAATAGCAGATAGAATCGTAATATACCATTCCCTCTTTACTCACACATATTATATGGTTTCACTTTGGGGAGCATGCAGTCATGTGAAAAAAGTTCTAAAATTGCAAAAAAGCGCTAAACGAAAATATTAACTGTGTTCGCTACTTACATATTAAAATCTTTTCAGATATTCTAACAGAAAACGTTTGAATATCATAAAGATAGACATAAGTACGATACCAGAGGGAAAAAAGATGTTACTGTTTTTAGGCATCGAATTCAGAGTACCCAGATATACGAGAATTATTGCTCGCTAAGAATTGCCAAGCAAATAATATTCTCAAAGACGCCTAAAAACCATAAACACGCTGTGCATCATCTCAAAATATATTTACAACATCCTTTCTATAGTATTTAAATATTCTTTGAAATCGCTCGAAAAAACAAAATTTAATCTAGTCTTGCCTCTAAGAAAGTATTGTGTATTATTTATCCAGTATATATAGTCTGACGTTTTTAATATTTTAATCCTCCTTTGTATTTATCTGTGTAATTTTAATTTCTTATTGGCATTTTCACTAAAACTTGTATGCTTTTTAAAAGAAAAATAAAGTATTTGATTTGAAGCTGATTTGAGTTAAAACTAGGGTTGCCATTTCAAAATGTTAAACCAGGACAACAATCTTCAAAATCAAGGACAATTATAGGACGACAGTTCCAAAAACGTAAAAGTCTAGGACTTGACACTCTATGATAATATTTCTTCTGGTAAAGTTAATAATAATTCCCCTAGACCTAAAGGCTTTTACCATACTAACAATTTTTAATAATACATAATAATTTTGTAAATTTTTGGCCAATTTTGGTTGAAATCACAACAATTTTTGTCGACTTTCGTTATAGGACTTTGGTTTAATTTGACTAATATCTTTGCTATTTTAATTAAAATTATCTAAACTTTGATGAGACACGAGAACAGTGTCCGGGGAAAAGAGGACGGATGGCAATTCTAGCCCGGGGCTTTAGGCCATTTAGCCCTGTGGATAGGGAGACCCAGCATGTCACAGTTCTCTTATCCTACAAGTGTAAATAAATAGTCATATTTTTGTGCATTACAAAAGATCACCAATTTTAAATTGACCATATTTGATCAAATTGCCGTTTCAAAATATACCTATATAACAATTGAATTGATTTAATTAGTTGCTCTAATCATTTCGTGCTAAAACGAAATGCACGATTAAACTGTGACGTTTTTCTTAACAATTTATCTAACGATTATTTGGCAGAATTTGGTAATAAAATGTTTCGTGTACATAAAATAGTTCTGTCATAGACTATATAGTAGTATATACTATATATGTAGTATAATAGCACACTATTTTAATAATAGTTATTATTTAAAATATTTTGATTTCGATCACGTTTTTCAAAAGTCAAATCAAATATAAATTGATAATCAAATCAATTTAGAAAAACAAATAATATAAGTTCGTTGACAAGTATTTCATATATTTATTTCTTGTTTACACGTATTTATCTAATGTGTCAAGCTTTTAACTAATATTATTATTTAAGTTCAAAAGTCACGTACAAACTTCGCAAATAGTTATTAGCCACCGCAATAAAATTGATAAAATTCTTAATTAAGGGACATGGTCAGCTAACTTTTAAATTCATTGACGTAATTATATACGCTTAATTTACTATAATGATATAACCAAAACTATGTAAAATCCTTGACTTTTATTTAATTATTTCCAAGAGCGACCTTTTGAATATAATTTTCACAGAATTAAGTTTTTCTTGAATTTTATACCATTATGTATTTTGAAATAAATATTTTTTAATTACAATTTGTTTATTTTTATTTGCAGCGGCTTTATTAATTTTATGATCAAATATTTATTACATTAGTAGATAAAACGCTTTATAATGTAATTTAATCTGGTTATTACTAGTTTTAATTATTACTAGTTTTAAAATATAAAACAAATTTTGGGTATTTACTTTAAACTTCCGTCCTCTAGCGTTGATTAGTTTATAATTTTTTTTAAATAATATTATAGAAAACTGCTATTTGATTCTTTCAGTTTTAGTTCGGCGTCTGCACACTTTGTTTCTATGGAGTTAGTTGTATTATTTTAATATTGTGGCTTCCAGTTGTCAAATTTTCGTGCATAAATAAAAATAGTTCTGTAAATTAATTTTAGTCGTATTTAAAAATAAATTTTAAAGAGTCGCGATCATGTTTTCCTATTTATACTTTATTAAACGATAGTAAAATAGAGTATTATATTAATCAAAAAGTAATTGAAAATATACCTATTAATTTAGGGTAATTTCAGCAAGAATTGTTCAATATTTTTGTGTGTGTGTGTGTGTGTGAGAACACATGAGAATGTATGTGTATGACTTTTTTGCTTATTAAAAATTGTGAAAATGAGGTCCTAGTTTTAGTATATTTGTTCCCAGTGGCGTATCCAGAACGTATGTTGGGGGGAGGGCTATCTATACTTTGTGAGAGTTTTGCCTCAAAAATAATGAGGCTACATACTTATAGAGTAGGTCACGTACTACATTAATATTATATATTTCGTTTAAACTGCAAGTAATAAAAAATGGAGGTGTCGTCACCGCACGACTTTCAATAGCAACAATCTGTTGCACACATATCTAACAATATTAATCAATATTCCCTACAATATTTTTTTTTTATAAAAGTATACTAAACTAATTACAAATGCAATTATCCAGGCTGTTCTTAAAACAGTTTAGGGTCTCCTTTTTCATGCAGCCTGCCGGAAGTGCATTTCAGGCGTTCACCACTCGATTCGTAGTGTAGTAGTTGTCCCATTTTTGAACTCTTCTTCTTCAGTTTCATTGTGTGTCCTCGTATTCTCGAGTCTGGAGCCTTTGTGAAGAGTGTCGTATTGTGAAAAAATGTAGAACCATTTCAGAATTTTAAATCATTTCTCCATGTCTGTACAAGTGTCAAAAGGGACATCTCTCGGCATCTGTGGATCTTGGCTACACTCCTTTGCACTCGTTTGAGGTGTTTTATGTCCTTTTGATAATTTGGGCATCACACTAGGCTCGCATGCTCCAGTATCAGTCTGATATACGTCAGGTAGATCTTCTTAATTGCTGAGAAATGTAAGGTGGATAATGTCCTCCTGTATAATTATAAGATACTGCTTGCATGTTTAGTGGCGGCAGCAACTTGGGTTTACCACTTTAAATCTTAAGTAATAATAACTACAACGTCATTTTATATTGTCAAGTCCAGGATGTGACTTACAATGAGGAAAAATAATTTCGGCTTGTATTCGGTACATATGTTTAGTAGAAGTAGCTAGGTGTTCGACCAGTTTTTTTTTTACTTGAAGTGCACAGTAGTGTGTCAATGGATTTGCATATATTTTTGTGTCATATGCGTAACAATTCCATCCCGACGATAATCTTTATCCAAGACCTTAAGTTTATAATATAGGCAGTAAGTGGCCCTGGGCAGATTCTTGCTGGACTACACTTGTGGCAGGCCCATATGTTGATGGAGAGTTCCTGATGCAATGTTCTTCTCGAAATATATTCTTGAATCCACCGAACAACTGGTCCGCTTATGCTTAGAAACAAAAGGTGCTTTGGTGTAATCTAAACAGATTAAGTCCATTGGTTGTCCATTGTCTCTAGTTTAAGTGTAGTTATTATGTCGTTATAACTTTTATTTATTTATTTATGATCTATTTATGTTGCTTATTACTTTATTTCAAAAGCTTCGAAGAATGTTTCTGTTACTCTATTTGGTACAACCCCAATTGGTTTAAGGACTTGATTATAGAGTTTATTGGATACCGATAGGAATTTCTTCCTATTAACCAATACATGCTTTTATATTTGAGTCCAATTTCTTCCCGTTTTTCTTGACATGTGTCTTTCACCTTAGTTTTTAGTGTTTAAAGTCATGCCAAGATATTTAGTTGTTTTTGTATATGGCACATTTTTGTTATATTTGTTATTGATATGCAATTTTAATTGTAAAGACAATATGGATTTAAATTTATTTAGATTTACTCGCTACTTTCTGGTCCTAGTTATTTGGTTAATAACTAGCTGGACTTTTCTTGTAGATTCGTTGTATAGAATTTTAATGTGCAAAGGTCGCTTGTGTACAAAAGATAAAGAATCGGTCCTACAACATTTTCTTGTACCTCATTGGACACACGGAGTCCAATGCCAATGCCAACGCAAACGCCTAAAATATGGCAAAAAAAACCTTTTTCTTTCAGTGACTTCTTGATGGACCGAATTGGTTTGATAGAATAAGCTTATTAGTTTTTATTATAGGTTGTGTTTAGGACGGCAAGAGGAGATGTGATTTCTTGATTTACTAGGTTTAAGGATCATGATGACCTCCGCCCCTTTTCTCAACATATTTGCGTTTATTAGGTTAGTTAATTTTAGTATGGTTTTTCGAGGAAATTAAAAAGAACCTGAACTCCATCAAAGACTTTAAATTAATAAGTGTAGAAATATTTCAGGGGTATTTCGCCATACGATTCTTGTATGTTTTTAATGAACTTTTTCTTTTAATATTAATTTATAGCTATTCCAGTCTGTTAATTTCTTTACCAGCGTAAGGTTGAATTCATTTTTTGTTATATGTTCGCTTAATTTTAGGATTATTGATGAATAATCCAAGCTCATATTTCATTCCATATCAACTTGAATAATATTGCTCGGTATATTTTTAATAACAAAAAAGTCAATAAGAAGATATCCGCTTCTACAGGTCTGACGACCAATAAATAGGCTTACCTGTAAAGAATGTTTTAAATCTTTGTCTTTTTCTCAGCTGCTAAGAATTGTTTTCATTCAGTTCTGGCAGGCCTAGAACCCCAATGCGTTTTCTTCGCATTAAAGTGCCCTGCTGCAATAAATACTTGTCCTAGCTGGCTTAGGAAATTTAGGTCTTGTTTCTTTATAACTGCATGTTGTGTGGGACAATATCACTTATAGTTAGAGCTTGATATTCAGCTTCTATTTTAACTGATGTAGCTTCAATGTATTGTTTTATATTCAGCTCTTCATAATTTTTGATAATATTTCTAGTAAAATTAGCGCTGCCTCTCGTACCACTATTTGATGGATGTATGAAACATCTTGAATCCTTTAAGTTTTATAAAAGATTTATTATGTTTTTTCAATATCAAGTGGTGCCTAATACTGCAGCTGTGCCTATATGAAAGCATTCTAACCGATCGACTGAAACTAAAAATGGAAGATGACCTTAACGAGAATCAAAATGGCTTTAGATCAGGAAGAGGAATAATAGATGCGATATTTATATTAAAACAGATAATTGAAAGAACCATACAAGCTGATGAAACAACGTTCCTGTGTTTTATAGACATTTTCAAGGTATTTCACCCGGTCAAATAAAAAGATATATGAAAGATTTTGGAAAAAAGGAGAGTGGATACAAAACTAATAAAAAAACATGGAAACATAATCTACAAAATATAAAGTTACCATCAATTGTGTTAGAACTAGAACTATGTGGAAGGGTGGTATATTAAGCCCATATCTTTTCATAAATAATGGATTATCTAATCCACAGGTGCAATAAAAAAGTAAAGAACACGTCAATGAAAGTCAACCAACTAAAAAATATAATTATAAATCATTTAGCAATCGCAGGTGATCTTATAGTAATAGTAAAGAAAAAAGACAACCTACAACATACAATATGCGGCAAGATAACTTCCTTATTTAAATTGAGAGCTCTAAAGCTAATGGAAGTACCAAGTGGGTGTGCTTCGTCTCGTTCGAGAGAGGGGATCCTAAATTGTTAACCCACGTTTAAGTCGTCATCATGCGTTGGAATAACGAGCAGCGTTCGTTTGCGTTAGAGGCCTATTTTTCTAACCCAACGTGCCTTTCGAAATCGCTTCAATACTGCACCATTGGGTCCTGTCCCGGACTGGAAATCAATTCTTTTGCGGGTCATAACGTTCTTGGAAACTGGTTATGTGCAGAAGAGACGAAATGGAGACGCACGTCCCATTTGAACACCCGAGTAGTAGTAAGGGTTTCAGTTTTGCAATACCCGCGGCGTTCGGTGCGTTAAAATGCTTCAGCTCGTAGAATTACTGATGGTTCCGTAAGGCGAATTCTGCATGATGAACTTCATTTTCATCCGTACAAGTTGACCATTGTGCTTTCTGAACGTGACTTTAATGCTCGAAGAAATGCGCCTGAACACTTCTTGAACCGTCTCGCTTGTGTTTTTTCAGTGATTAGGCTCTTTTTTACTTAACTGAATATGTCAATAAGCAAAATATGAGCTACTGGGATGCCAACATCCCAGAGAACCACCACGTGTCACCGTTTGGTGCGCAATCTTGGCAGTTGGGATTATCAGCCATGGTTTTCGAGCCTGTGGCAGCATTCAGACCGTTATTTAAGCATGCTCGAAAGGTTTTTTTTATGCGACGACTTAATGAAAGGGATTTAGGGGGACATATGGTTTCAACATGGAAGAGCAACGGCCCATACTTCAAGGGCATCGATGCCTGCGCTGCGAGAGCATTCCCAGGGCGCCTCATCTCACTAAGGGGCGATTTGGAGTGACCAGCACGTTCAAACGATTTGACTTCTTATCACTTATGTTTGTGGGGTATTTGAAATTTCGTGTCTATACTAACCGCCCACATACTGTGGACGACATGAAAATAAGCATTCAGGAAGAAACGGCCAACATACCCATTAATACGCAGAAGAGAGTGAAGCTACAACAGAATTTGGTTCAACCAGTGTATCGACGTTTAACTTTTTTTTTATAAAAAAATTTAAATTATATCTTTACTACTTTTTGTTTTATTGCATTATGAAATAAGGAAGTTATCTTGCCGCACCTTGCAGTTTAGTTTAAATATATTGGTACTGTAAAAGCAGAAAACAGAAGCATAGCAACTAAAATACACAAGCGAATAAAAGCTAATACCAGACTATGCTTCGAATTAAATTAACAAACATTTAAAAAAGGAATTATCTTACTAAACTAAATTTAGAATATATAACGCCTTATATGTACCAACACTTACGTATGGATCTGAATTACGATTCTTGAATATACATCAAAGGAGAAGAATGCAGGTCTGCGAAATAAAGTTATTGCGAAAAATAGCCGGAATAAAATTAATAAATAAAAACAAGGCTTGGCGTGAAGAAAGTGGAGTATGGGGAATTAAGAAGACACAAGAGGTAGGCCTAGACGTAGATAAAATAGAAATTACAAGGGATAAAGATATATATTGAAAAAAAAAACGTGAAATAGTGTTGTAATGAACTCAACATTGGCAACATAAAGGTAAATAAGATCAGACCATGAATGAATGAATAAAACTTTATTTCGTGGAACTTTTTTAAATAAATATGGTGATTTATACTTCGTAGTTAAATTAAACTCTAATTTTCGGGTCACGCCTCACGTCGAGAAACAAATTTACCAGAATAACAAAAAGAACAATAATTAATACAAATATAGATTAAGTAGACAACAGATGCTGACAGTCTACTTATAAGAGTAAGAATAAAGCAAAACTTAATGCAAATTAATAAATTAGTAGTGAAATAAAGTCGAGGTTTTCAACATCGGACAAAACAAGATATCCGCAAAACGCTCTTAGTAGATAGGCAACCAATATTGAGGACCCCTATAATAAAAGCCTACATTATGGCACAAAACCGAATGGCAAATAGGCATATAACTAAAAGGCATGCAAATTGGGATAGAAAAAAAGCAAGTTAAAAAAAAATAAGAGGAAAAGACAAAAAACTACCATAGATGAACCTTTAATATCAATTCAATATTAGTTCAATTAAAAAATTTAAAATAAAACATGGGCTGAAAATACAGGAATTAACAGATGCAGAAAAAAACACCAAAGAATATCAAACAACATTTTTAATAATAATCATTTGCTTAATAAATTTGTAGAACGTTAAATAATACCACATTAGAGTAATAAAAAAATATGTATACTTAAGTGCGCCAGGCAGCACCATCCATAAATTGGCTATCCCATTTAATCAAAATTGAATTAATCTTAGGTACTCATTTTATTTATATGCATTTTAAGGGTAACAAGTTTATTTTGGGGACATTTGTAAGGTCATATTGGTCAACATGTTAGTTTTAAATATCAGTTTTTAAATCTACGAGAAATAACGAATAACTTTTTTTGAAAGATTAAAATTTTAAAGGGAGGTAAAGAACATTTCTCTTTGTACTTGTTTCGTTTTAAGGGATACAATACTTGATTACAGTTTTAACTTTATACATTCATCCCTCTAGCCCAGCGCTTAAGTTAGGTTTCCATATGCTAATTCAGGCTATGTAACAATAATTCGCAGTGTTATAAGCGCGCAATTATAAAAACGCATAGTATAAAACTCGGAAAATAATAGTATGTAACATAGCAAGTATATTTTTATTTTATCTAGTCTTAATAGCAATTAAGATTTCTTAAAGTGAAATACAAATTTATTTCAATAATAATTAGATACCATTTATTTATAGTAAGTATTTGGAAACTATTGAAAAATAAAAAACTAACCAAGTAGACTACTTAATAATTACAATAATATCAGCAGGTTCATTTAAAAAAAAAATTACATTTTGTATTTTGGTCAATTCATGTTTAATTCTTAATTTTTTTGACCGTTTAAAATACCTTATGTTATGTTATATGTCATTAGGTTAAAAAATCGCAAATACGGTTTTTGTCGGAACCGAAAACCGAAATTAACGGCTATTTTGCTTGAACCAAAAACCTGAACCGGAACGAAAAAATAAAAAAACCTAACCTAACTGTAACCGAAACGATATTTTTTCCACTGTTTTTTTTTTCGTGTCGGTTCTCAGTTTT
>JARJDX010111403.1:0-11994 GCA_030264735.1 Gymnusa sp. GC000175 | reverse complement strand
GCATCTGCTAGCTAAATGATCTACTGTCTTAGGTGCGTTATTACAGTGTTGACATTTTGAGTTAACACCTAAGAATAAATTTCGATCTTGAAGATTGCATAATGATGCTTCATCTCGAGTAAACACAAATAACTTAAATCAAATATTAAAATTAATATTTTATTTATGGCTTGCTGTAGAATTTGTTCTTTTTTCAATAATGAGATAGACTTTGCTCAGTGCAACTACAATATAAATTATTTATGGGTTGCCGCATAATTTGTTCTTTCTTGAGGAATCAGACACTCTTTGCTACAGCGCAAAAACAATATAAATTATTTCTTTGAAATTTCTAAGGTTCCGAATCTTGATCGGATCAGTTTCTCTAATACTTTCTCATCAAAGCAAGAGTTATAATCAGTTTCTCTTACCTCTTCTATTTCTATACTGCTGAGAAATTCTATTGCACTTTCAAGATCATCATCTCTGTCAGGGGCTGCCGGACAATCTTTAAACATTTTTTGAATTTTGTTGTTGATGTTTGTCTTGAGAAATACATTCGGGAGTTGAAAATTCGCCTCTTGTGGAACCAATGCGGTTTCTGGCTCATTTATATCATTGCTAAGGGTATACTCAATCGATGATAGCTCATCTATGCAGTTTCTGAGAGTCACCCTTTCAATAGATTTTATCAATTTGCTATGCTTATTCTTATAGTTCATTGGGATGAGCCAATTAAATTTTACAAGAAAAAAAATCCATTGATATTTAAAAAGGGTTTGAATGAAGCTTTTAATTTTAGGAATGCAAAAGTCTTTGACTTGAAAATATATAATGGAGAAGATAAATTGCCTTTTAATTTTAATTGGATTATTATGGAGGCAGGAATCCAAGTCTGAAAAGGGTAGATACAGCTAAATCCCAGATTGATGGTTATATTTAAATTGTTATTGAACTAAGCTGATTTATAAGTTTCTTGGGTATATTTTCCTCGAAGCTATTTATAGCTATTTTAACACAAGTTTAAATATATTGTTCTGAGGGGAAGAATTGAGTAATCTAAGGCGAAAATAATGATTATTTTGAAATTAAATGTTGTCCATCCATTTAATATGATAGGGAACAATAATATTTCTGAAAGTAGAAATTGTTTGTAAAGTAAAAAAAAATTGATATTATCTTCAAAATTATTATTTGTGTAATGAACTGGGAGGGGATCATAACATGTTACCACAAGAAACCTGTTAAAGAACTTGGGCTCACCAGAAGCATATATCCAATTTAAAGTATTTAAGAAGGCCCTTAAGAGTATATCTTTCGACTACAGACGAAATGTTAAAGACGATGGGATTGAAGAAGCTATTGAGCCGGTAGATTGCAGGCTAACAACCAAATAAGGGTCAAGAGACGAAAACCAAACAATATGGCTCTTAAATATATTTTTTTTCTGATATTATCTTTTATTAACAGCAGAGAAGCAGTGAGAAGGTTGAGTATTGCCGAATCAGAGGTCCCGTTGGAAAGAATGATGTTGAGGAAGAAGTAGAGGAAGACTGAGTATTGC
The DNA here is from genome assembly GCA_030264735.1 of Gymnusa sp. GC000175. Classification (NCBI taxonomy): domain Eukaryota; kingdom Metazoa; phylum Arthropoda; class Insecta; order Coleoptera; family Staphylinidae; genus Gymnusa; species Gymnusa sp. GC000175. The sequence goes on along the minus strand of JARJDX010111403.1, from coordinate 10,451 downwards.
GAAAGCAGGATCGACTGGATCTAATAGAACTCAGTAAATGGATGAATGATGCTGAAATAGGATTGGCTGAATCTAACATAGCTGAAGAAATGTGTGAATGATAGCACAGAATCAACTTAGGAATATATTTAATCCTTTATTCTATTATTAACGGCGAAAAGCCTATCATCTGATTGAATTTGAAGCGTGTGGGGTACTCTCAAACAAAAAACATTCCATAATTAGTATTTAAGCAGTGCTTTCATATTGTTGATTATAAATGTGCTTGAATAGATTTTCTGTTTCTGGATTAGAAGAATCATAAAGGGATTGGATCACAAAAAAATTCACAATCATTTAACCAACTTAAATTTCTTCATTTTTAAGAAATTAAAGATACAGATGAAAATGCTTTTATCTATTAAAATATAATTTGAACTATTAAATAATTTTCATTATTTGCCATCTATTATTTTATTATATTTTTATGTTCGGTAATTATTCTCAACCACTAAAGGCCATTTTAGCTTAATTTTTGTAATTCACTTCCACAAGATTCTGGCATCAATAGAATGCCATCATATTCCTAAGAATTTGATATCGGGTGCAAGACTTTCATTTAATTAGGCAATTATTCCTTCGTATATTTTTAGTGAAAAAAGCCAACCTATTGGCCAATCATCACATTAATTTCTTAATTATTATGCAATTGTTTTATAAATCCTGAATTTTCATTCCTACTTCTTTTAGAATGATTTCATTCTTCTTCTCATAAATTGTCTTGAAGTTAAAGATTTTTAATTCTAGATCCTTTTCTGGCCTAATTATTTCTTTACTATAATTTCCTGGAGTGAACAGGCCCTACGCTTGCCATACTTTAAACTGGGTTTAAAAGAGAGAGGATGCATATGAAGTTCATTTATTTATTGTATCCATTCCTTTTTAATATATCTGTATATAGCCAATTCTCCGACTTGCAATTCATATTAAATTATTGGCTCATGGAATTTTAAAGAATCTAGTGAAATATAAATAAATTAAAGAGTATATTTTTAATATCATTCATTTATTTCTTTAGACATATTAGATTCAGCCGATCCTGCTTCGGCAATACTCAACTTCCTCTACATATTCCTCAAAATCATTCTTTTCAACGAGATTAATTTTGTAATATACTTATTAAATATCAATTTGAATCGTCTAAGTAAACAATATAGCAGCTTATAGGTCTGCTTTCTGATCTCTTGACCAGAGTTGGATTGGAGATGGTATTAATGAATCCATAAAAGATTTATCCCTTTGATTTCAGGGTTTAAAAAATATTTTTTATAACTCATTTGCCTATTTTACGACTAAACCGAAATAGAATAAGATTTTGTGTAATATTTCGGGATTGCAGAGAGTTTCAAATCTGAAAGTCTTGAATTCATTAATCAATGTCAAAAATATTCAAATAGACCATTCAATTTCATTATTCAATAACTGGTGCATTTATATGAAAGATGCTTGATTTGATTGGCTTACCTGAATACTGCCAATTAATTTAAAATATTTTTCAATATTGAATCATTTTCAATTTCCAAAATCAAATAGTTCACCAATCACCTTAAATATTTTTATCCAACAAATTAACTTTGAACAAAAGAGCTTGACTAATGATTGTAAAGGGGTAAATATATATATTCTAAAAAAAATTCGTCTTAATGAATATGACCATTCAAGCTCCAACCAAAAATATTCACCTTAAGCTGGGATCTATCACAAGGATATTAGACTCAAGTGTAGGTAATATAAACCTGGAAAAAATAAATGATAAAAAAATAGACTTTTATAAAATTTTAGTCGAGGATGAAACATTGCATGAAAGCAAGAACCATACCACCTCAGTGCCTACAAAGGAAGAAATGCTGGCTGGGAATCTCCAATCCAATTTAGATTTTATGATCCTGACCCTTAAAAATGATCTTAGGGTGAAATCTTACAAAATTTTTAACAGCACATTCGAAATTAAATTCTGCACAGTTGAAGACTCTATTTCATTCTACAAGCAATACTTCGGGATTGCTGAGATGATATTTTCAAGAGGCATGGATAGTATCTATGACCCAATTGACTATTTATCTTCAAAGGAGATGTCTATAGATGATAAAATATTAAATATTATTGAAAGAGCAAAGAAAGAAGTTCCGACGAAAACAGCAGAATATAAAATAGAATTTTTCGATCACGCTGAACACAAGAATTCATTCAACAATCTACATGCCAAATGCACTTCAAATAATGAGTTCCTGGGTGAATGCTCAGAACATGGCCATGATAAATTCATATCTCATCAAGTACAAGATAGCTTAAAAATTATCCACAGCATCAAAACCTTATCAGACAAACGAATTAAAATTGAAGATGATGCCTCTAAGGACAATAAAAAAACTCAATTTAGCATGAGAATTGATTATTTCAACAAAATGAAGAACTTCTATTCTAAAAATGATGTAAAGAAAATGGAGCAAGCTTTGAAGCTGGGAAACCTTGACTTTTTATTCCAGAACAGCAAGGAAATATCTTGCGGGTGCTTTTCTAACATATTAATGCAGGAAGCTTTGAAAATAATGAAGGAGGAAGAAAAATGTACTCTTATAAGAAACTTGGGGCATGACATATGTGCCATTGCTTCTACCAAGTACGGTGCCTATTCAGTACAGACAATAATCATGTCATCCGAGTCGAGGGAAACCCAGAATCTCCTGTCCATGTTTTTTGAAAGATATGGAGAGTATATGATATACCATGAGATTGGAAACTATGCAATACAAAAAATTTTGAGATTTGATGATGAGCTCGTTTTTGATTTGAGCATGATGAACTTGAAAGAGATTTTGGAAAGCGATCTGGGAATAAAAGTTTTCAAGAAGTGCTTGAACTTCTTTACAAACAAAGACGAACTTATTAAAAAACGAATAAATGAAATAATTACATCAGAGAATAGAGAAAGATGTGAAAGCATAATGTCACTTGTTAATGGCATGTAAATAAATTATTATATAGCTCATATAAATCCTAACATTTTTATTTAAGCAAATTAAATCTCTCATATTACTTTAGTGATTTTAATCCACTTTAAATGTGTTTTAAATTTTTATGAAAGTTAAAAATTACCCCTTACAAATAAAATTCCAGAAAAAAGATGAGATTGTCTTAATTGAAGTAGGAATTACAAATCAAAATTAACCGTGGCTAGTAAAATCAGAGAAATAAAGGCTTATTTGTGAATGAAATGTCACAAGTTTATAAATGTAAAACAAAAATAATTCCATATGTTTGATATGGGACGGCATAGTAACGAATTATCACAAAAAGCACGTGGATGGCTGGGATAAGCAAAGAATGTAGAAGCATTATCCAATCCAAGGCATTGAAGAAAATACTTTAGAGTATATCTTTTGACTACAGACGAAATGTTAGAGAGAATGGATTAAAGAAGATATTGAGGCAGCTAACTTGTAGCCACCGAAAACCAGAGGTGAAAAACAAAAGTATTCAAAATCTAACTTTTAGGCACATTATTTAATTTAATTAATATTCACTGGGTTAGATATTAAGCTTCCCAGCTTAGAAGTAGAGGTCAACATTTGTGTACGGAGATATCGGTGAGGCTCTAGGCCTGATGCAACAACTTTATGGACGACTGAACTGTCATAAGGCGTATACCGCTTTAACCACTAAGCTAGACCTCCGAAGATGCTTACACCTGCTAGCCTAGGAGTGTATGCATTTACCCTGTAACGTGGACCGATCTCTATCACCATGTGATCCGAGGTGTTAATCCTGTGCGGACTTGAAAAATTAGCTGCCATTAACCAGGTTTCTTATCATCCTGGTCTTCCGAAACAGGAGCTTTCTACAGACGTTCGGCAACAAATGAGAAGTATCTGTCCAAGCATGCTTACCCCAGTGCTTCATACATGGTATCTGGTTTAGCTTGTAAAGATCGTACTGCGCCCCCTTGCTCCAAATAGAAGAAGAGTATTTTCCAAGTCTTCCTGATTGCCTAGGAAGTAACTGAGGCCTGTGCTGCATGCTGGAGGAACTCAATTACCGCCTTCAGGGTTGCTAAAACTCCCATCAACTCCACAGGGATGTAGAATCTTGACTCCTGGCCGGATTCCTATAAATATTCCACATTTTGTCATGAGCTTGCTAAACAACAAACTAGGCAAGGCTCACAACAACGCACTGAACCTTCGGTCAGTGAATTTTTCTCGCAAAGAAATTAGGACTTTCTTTAGATGCTCAGCTGAACAATAAATTTAGACTTGTGTAGGAATAGCTAGTAATACTTATAAGGAGAATCATCTGCAGATCCTATAACTTCATTTGCTCAAATATTCCCACTCAATATCAGAGTCCTTCTGAACCTTACCTAATCATACCTTAGCGGCTTCGATTCCTACCTTGTTCCTAATCAGACATTTTTCCTTCATAGGTTGTTGATTCTTTCCCTAAGCAGCCACTCAGCGGAGCTAAACCCTGTCTACTGAAAGGTTACATATCTAGTTCATAAGCTTGCTACCAACATTTACTCCAAAACTACTCAGCTCACTCCTACGCCCGAGGCACAGACTTAGTACTCCATTCACACTCCCGCCCTCTTCACAAGCTTATATCTGAATAGCATGCTGAGTGGTGTGACGCTTTTGTAGAATACAAAAAAGAGTCTTCTTGTATACCTTATTTCATTGAGGCCTGCTGGTTACTTCCTTCCGCGATCCTTGAAAGGCGCTACTTTGGTGAGTTGTAACTTAATTCTATTTTTTCGCGTATTGAATGCATTCCATCTTTTAGGTCGCTTTAGTTCCCAGCAACACTTGTGTTAGGGATGTTTACTCAATTCGTGTACATTTTCCATACACTAGGATTCGAACCCTCCCCCTGTCAAACCAAGTTTTTAGAGTACTTGACGCTTCCTACTTCGCCGCAATGCCTATGGTTTTTTGTTTGGCCCCTCCCCCCCTCTATTTCATAAACCCTTAAGTTATCATTTGTATGTAATAATTTATATAAATTCTATATAGTTGCTCGTAAACCTCGCACCTCGGACTTAATCACTAAATTCTTTCGATTTAACTCAATTTTTGCACTCTTGTGTTGTTAATTCTCTTCTATTTCTCCTGAGTTTATTTGATAAGTGTTTAAAAGATATTTCGCGATCATTTAGATTTTTTTTCATTAAAACTTCTTCAAATTCTAAATTAATAGCTGTTTTCATTTTTCCCTTTTGAACGTTTATATCTTTCTTCATATCAAGCGGTTAGAATTATTGTAAATTTCAGGAATTAAACAACCTAAAGTTAGAAATTATGACTATTTGTTCTTCAATAAATCATTAAAAAGAAGGTGATTTGCGGGGCAAACTCATGATTCAAAGCGGTTTCATTTATCATCTGGAAATATTATGTTAAATTAATGAAATTTCTTGTCAATATTTTCGATAAACCTTTAAAATATTTAAAGCATTGATTCCAATTTCCCGCACTTAAACATTCTGTTCATTTGAGCTTCCTATTAAAGGTGGGAACAATTCATTATAACCTAAATTCTAATTTATAATTCAGATTTTATGTTAGAACCGTCTGGCCAATTGAAATATTTTATTAATTTAAAAGGTAAATATGTATTTGTTTTAATATTGTGGAAGGGGCTGGTTAAAAGGAATAATATAACATACACTGAAGAATTTAGCAGAATACTGACGAATATTTGAGCAAACCTAATTGAAAACTTGGTTTCCAGTCCAAAAAAAATCAATTTTTGCCAAAATTTACATGACTGGATCTAGTTCTACTAATTAGGAATTATTAACCAACCAGGATTTTTCTAAAATTTGAATTAGAAGAATCATTAAAGTATGGACCTGTATCGGATGAATTGGCTTAAATATATAAAACAAAAGAAAACACTTCATATATGATGACTAGAATGGTGTTATCACATAATTAGAAAGATGCCAAAGTGCAAAGATGAATATCCAAGAAATGTTAGAAGTATTGAATAAAGCACTCAAGATTTGCCAATAAATCACCAAGGCAAAATTACACAAGAAAGGAATTAGAATCCGATGGATCAAGCAGATGAGACGGCTATCGTAAACAGGAAAACAAAAGTTAAAGAGGCAAACGAATCTAAAATTAACCTTAAAATTATCTTTCTCATGCTTGTGTTTTTCGTTCTTCATGTAAGAATTATCAAACTTAATCTAGATTCAGTCTAATTGAAGAAAGTATTTATGTAAAACTTTTATATTTTAGTTTATGTAATAGCATGTTCGACTTAACAGGTTCAATGGCGCAATCGGCTAGCGCGTCCGGCTGTTAACCGGGAGGTCCTGAGTTCGAATCTCAGTTGAACCGTTTTTGTTTTACTTTTGAAATTCCTATATTTTTCATTTAAATACTCAAAACGATTTGACGTTATGTATTCTTTATGGTTTTGGTTCATAATCTTTCTTCAAAATTATTTTCCTCGAATTCGGTCAAAGTATATTTAGATTCTTTAGACATTTTTGTATTTGTTTAGCTTGGGATTTCCTATTCTTAAACCTATTTTGGGTGGTTAAATACTTTTGTAGAGGCATTCTCTTTGCGCGAATTATATTAGGAAAAGGAAAGCTATTTATGAGATTTTGAATTCTCAAAATATTGCAATGAATCGAAAATCGAAAATTTATCTGACTTCATAAAGACTTTTATGTCTTACATTAAAGATTTGAGAATCAGTAAAGTGAAATTAAAATTTTTAGCTCAAAACTAGAATTGATCATTCGTTTGATGAATTTCGAGTGATTAAAGAAAGGGCATGGTTTAATAAAATTCATTTCTAGATCAATAGTTTAGCCACTAATTGTGACTTCTCAAGATTTAACTGATTATCCCCTGTTGTGTAATTGCCAATTACTTTTGGATCTGATGTTTTTATTCAATTTCATACCCTCGAACGAGACCAAATCTTCGATTAGATTGCATGGCATTCTTCAATCTTGAATTTTTTTTAATTTCTATATTTTATATATACATTTCACAAACACAAGCCATTCATTGCTGAAATTCGAATTACGTTTTCAACAATTTCATTTCGGATCTATATTTTGAACTTATATTGATTTCAAACCCTCTATAATCATTTTATATTCCAGATCTTTGTCTTTACATCAATTTTCATGATGGACGTTCATCTGCCGGTGTTGTAAAGTGAAATATAAATTTAAAGGTTTTATTTTTGGGTTTTCTTCGTTCGACTCTGATCTAGGTTTAAACTTTAAACTTGAATGCCTCGCCTACTGGTTCAATAGCTTCTTCAATCCGGCCATATTTTATATTTCTGCTGTAATCAGTGTTGTAAAAAAATCGATTCGTTTTAAAGTCAAGCTGTAATTAAGGAACCGTAAATACCCTTCCCAAATTTTCATTCTTATTACCAGACTTGATAATTTCTGGTTTCTAATTAGCATTCAAAATTTTTAAAGTCAAATATCAATAAATTTTTAAAATGATTTGGGCAATCTTTTATTATATTCAATTGACCGGTTTTTTTATCTTCAGTTATTTCTCAAGGGGAGTACAATTCTTTTATTGTACAATTCTGATATATTTTTAAAATCAAATAAAACCTGGCTTAATTTGCTGATATTTGGATTTTGTTTGTTTCTTTCATTATTGGATAAAAAAAGGATATTTTCCGCCTTATTAAAGCTTATAATATTCGCCCTCTCATTATTTAAGTTATCCCAATTAATGAAGTTTGAATCCAATACCAAGATTTCAATCAGCAATGTGAATAAATTGTCTAAGTGAAAAAGTTCAATTTTTTGCATATTTGAATCTATTTCTAACCTGTTTGGGCGTACCATTTGCGTATCCATTTTTGTGATCTCGTTGAATTTACAAGAGTTCCAATCATGAACTAAACACTCCAGAATATAAAGCTCATTAAACACATCCTTTTCTGTGCTGCCAATTAAGACTTTCATCAAAGGCACGAACTCATGTGGAACAGACTCGAATGTAACTTGGAATTTAAGGCTTTGAGAATTCATGTTCCTCATTTCCTGCTTATATTTATAAAAAATCTTATAAATTGCATGTGAATGAAACAGATCGTAGATAAATTTGCAAGGGTTGGTTTCTGAGGATATGAAATTTTCAATCAGATTGGAAAGTTCTTTCAGTTCCACTTCTCGAGTTTGACCATTTTTAAAAATAATCTTCCAAAGATATTTATTTTCTTTAATTAAATCATCAAATACTTTAGAAGAAATGAGATACTTGACATTTACAATCAAGCTTGTCAGGGCATTTGAGATTTTTAAAGCAGTCATTTCTTCTTTATGAGTTTTTATCAACAAACCACATTCGTGCAGATCGTCATAATTTTTGAGGAGCTTAATATTGGATTGGATTTTGTCTGAAGCACAGCTGCATATCTTTAATAGCGAGGATATTAAAATATTGTTTATAAGATTCATTTGATTATTATGGGATATTTTTATGTATTTATATCAGATTTAATTAATAAAAAAAATCATTTTGCACATTTTATTTATTTGAAATGGCTCAAGATCAAAAAACAATAAATAAAGTTTGTTTTTTAATTGTGGATCTTTATAATCCGCGAATTGAAACGGCTGTGCCGAAAGTGATAATTGGGATGTGCACTTAATACTGTTCGCCAAAACATTTTGACTGTTCTAATCTTAGCAATGCAATTGACAGCTCTTATGTAAACTTCATTTTTAGCTATTAAATAAATATTGCTGGTTAATAGTATTGTATATAAGCCTTTTAATAAATATTAAAGAAAACTTGTCATGCTAAGGACCTCTTCTTGAATTCGATTATTCAGACGTTAAAAGTTTATTTAACTCTTCTCCAATCAAGTGCTGAAGATGGATTTTTTCAACTAACACTTTTTATATCAAGTATAAATTTAGAAATTTCATAGAGGAGATGATTGAATTATTAATTAAAAGAAATAAAGAATTTATGCGTTAATAAATATTTTTCATTTTGTTGTTTCTTGAGTCATTTAGATACTCCTTGCTCTGCCATACACAACCTCCTTACCGCCTCCGATACCTCTCCTTAGAGTTCATCTTCTTCAACGAGATTTGTATAAAAGACAGGTCTCATTTGCCAGGAAATCGTTGCATTATTAGCAAATATCAATAAAATTTAAAAATGAGAATGATTGATCTGCTCAATCTGTTTATTTACGATTTTGAATCTACAGATTTAATTAACAAGGTATTTGGAGATTTGGGGAACTGGGATTTAAAGGTTTGATTAAACGTGATATCTCATGACTATTTAAAGTAATATGGCAATAAACAAATTCTGATTACAATTTCAAGTCGATGGCATATATTTCGGATTGAATCTATCTCGAAAATTTGTTTAGATCAAAACAAATATTTAAATATCAATTTTTGATCTTGATTCTGCATGCGATGACTTGAGCGGCGTTGTAACAACATCTGAAAGAACTAGGAATAGCAAATATTATCGAAGCATATATACAATCTAAGGTATTGAAGAAGACACTCGAGAATATATCTTTCGATTATCGAAGAGTTGTTAGAGAAGAATGTATTGAAGAGGCTATTGGGCCATTAGGTTAGAGCCAGAGCAAAGGAAATAAAAGAAAATCTACAATTAATCCTTGAATATATAATTATTTTGATCTTCAAATATTAATTAAAAAAATTCATCCCTCTGGAAAATAAGAATTAGGTAAAAAGACATCGATATTTTATGCGAAATTTCACATTACAAATTCATATGTGAATATTTGTTTTGATCATCATCATAGATCATTCAATTTAATGACTACAATCTCAAGTTTAGAATTTGATTGCCGATTTCATTACATTTGTCGATTATTCTCTCTAATTTTTACACAACTTTAAATTGATGCTTAATAAACCTTAAAATATTTATTGCAAAATTATTCAATTATGAAACTCAGCAAAATATGGATTTTTCCAATTATTCAAAGATGATAAGATTAAAGAGGCCATTGAGCCAGTAGGTGAGTCATCTAACTTGCGGGCTTAAAACCAAATCAGAGCCGAACGAAAATAGCCGAGACAATATACCCTTAAATAAATAATTTATTTTCTCATCATTCAATTATTTTATTTTTTTTTTGTTTGCAGCGAGGGAAATCTTCATAGAGACCATTTGAACTTGGAAATCTTCATGATACTGTGGGATTCTTACCCACCAAACCCCGCCTCTGGACCACCTAGGTCCACCTTACCTCTTCGACCTTGGCTCCAGGGGAGCAGTCACGTTTTAAGTCCGCACTTATGAGACAGTTCCCATATACACAGGGAGCATTGCGCTCTTCACTGCACTCTACGTAGCTTCCTCCGCGCAGGGGCGCAAACATTCCCTGCTATACGTGACTACGTGTCTCAC
>JARJDX010111387.1:0-11154 GCA_030264735.1 Gymnusa sp. GC000175 | reverse complement strand
TGTATCTTTGTTAGGAAGCGAGTAAGAGGCATATATGCATTGTGTTTTTAACTCAGAATGACAAGGAGAATATTGTGTTAAAATTTTCAATGTTAAAACTGATACACCCTGTATATACATGTAAATAAACCTATACAGTTATTATACAAAAAAAAGTCGTGTAGTGACCACACCTCCATTTTTTTATGATAACTATTATAAATATAATTTATTTATTCGTGGTAATGAACTTTTCTAAAGAGATATATGTAACGTAAGATAAATGTAATCAAATTGGTATGATTGATGCTGCGTTTTTTCTTTCTAAAGTAATAATTAAATTAGTATTGGGAATTTTCCCGAATATCTTGTATAATTTTCAGAAGTAAAGTTGCAGTGGGCATATAAAAATGATGTGGGTTTAAATCAAAATACACTTAGTTGCCAATAACATACAGCCCCTCTTATAAGTGTCAATTACACATGACAGGGATTACACAGAAAACGAGAACCATTGAACTAATTGCAGGAAAAAAATGCTATAATTCCTAAATATATATTGGTAGGGCGAATGGTCTGTTATTGATATGTAGTTTGTATGCAATTTTTTTTATGTTAAAACATTTGATTTAACATTAACGGCTTCCTAAAATTACCCTAGGTAATTGAATTTGTACAAACAAAAATATAATAATTAATCTGTCAAAATCACACACATGAAGAACAACATTATATGAAAATCGTAGCATATGAAACAAACATCGCGGTGCCACAAACAATCGCCTACATATGGGGGTTGTTTTTTTTTTCATTTTTATTTAAACTGAAAAAAAATTAACACGGACCACAATAAACTATATAATATCCTGTTTAAAAAATTCAGGATGTCATAGAGTATATCCCTTGATTAATTCATATTTTAATTAACACGTCTATTATGACGTAATATACATTTAGAGCGAAATGTAATGTGTAGTCCTGCACCGGTACAGCAATCTAGATAACTGAAATTTGTGGATTGTATGTTTAGACGTTATCTGTTTGCACTGGCCGATTGTGGAGCTTTACCCCCTCCATTTCCGAACACGTGCTCTTGACGGATTCTATCACACTGCTGGTGGCAAGCTTTAGTTTAGATAGATAGTTTCCATGAGGCTTTTTTATTGTACATTTTACATGCATTTATTCTCTATTTTAAAATATATTTGTTTACCTAAAAATATGAAAGCAAATATGCTCATAAAATATTCCATTTCTTCATGTTAAAGATTTAGATTAGATACAAACATTCAATCGCAATAAAAAATTGCAAAACAGTTATTACATTTGGCGTAAAAATTTAAGTACATTTATTCCTACAAAAAATTTTGTGACATTAATAAAATGTGCTGGAGTTTAGAAGTGATCTTATTGCAGATCTTCTGCATATGCCAGCAATATCTCGGCCCAGCTGACGGATCGGGATTTGCAATGACGACACATGTGCCCAATGGTAATGGAGTCTGCCTTCAACGTGTTCATTATTACATTTTTAATGCGATCAATATGCTTCCTTTTATTGCATTTCCCTTTTTGTTTTCTTTTCCCTCTACATATATTTTCAACACACCTATTGTTGTCATGAAAAGAATCCACCCACGTCGTTTTTTTGTGCTGCCACCTAAACAGCACATTAAAGTTTATCAGATGTGACATATTAAAAAAAGTTTTAATGGTATAAACATAATATGTTGGTGTGTACTACTCACTTTTTTATTAACTAATACACCGTGCACCCCTAGGTGAGGAGAGCATCCTTTTAATTTTTTTAGAAAATGGTGTTGATGAGGTTAATTATTGTTAAATCTTATGAAATAAACTATTTTTCCTTTAATTTATGAAGTAAAGGAAAGTATAGTAATCGCGATAATTTTCAAAATCGAGATTTTAGCGGAAATATCAGTTTTCGACTCCCCTCTGTCTGTGTGTTTGTCAGCCAGTCTGTCTGTCTCTCTGTCTGTGGGTGTCACTTCTACAGCCCAGACGTAGCCGATCGGCCTGGCAATTTATATTTAAGCTTTTAACAAAAATTGGAAGGTTCCAATGACTTTTGGGTGAAATTCACCAACTGGTAGTAGTAGTTTATTGATTAGGTTTTTCGGTTTTTTGCAAATATTTTAAAAACTATAAAGTTTATGGAAAAAAACATGGGAGTTTAAAAGCGGTTAGAATTAAATTTGTAACAAATTTTGCTGTTCTCATTTTTTCAAAATTTAACATTTTAGGAACTTATCCTAGTTAGATTCTAAGGGACGTTTTATTGAATTTATGCCCATCAAGTAGCAGGGACATACAGTCATTATTGTTGTTGTGACATACTGCCAACCTAATTGGTTGATAATTAATGAAATATCGTTAAGGTTCTATTAAAAGTATTAATGTAAAAGTCCTGTAATGACCACACCTTCATTTTTTGTAAATAATTGGGTGTTAAAAATTTAAAGATAGCGTCACAGAATTATACCCCTAACTGGCTATCGAATGCAAGGTCCTTCTGCCATGTTAATTGTGGTGTATTTGCCTGAGTGAGCTTTTTACTTTAGAAAGTCCCTTCCGCATTTCTAAAGTATCTTTTAATTTTCACAAATGATAACCCAGTGTTTTAGACCGAAATTTTGTGCTCTACCAGCTTTAAAATATTTTAAATCCTTATAGGCGATTCAAATTAATTTTTACCGCCATGATTATGGGCGGAGCTTATTCTCCAAATTTGGATGCTCAGCTATTTTGGTCAAAGAAAAAATTTGTTGCAAATTTACTTCTAAAGATAATTTTGGTGCCGATTCGGGTGTTTTCGGTATTTAAAAACGCTCAAAGTTTCATTAAACAAAGTTTAAATTATTGTGTTGACATATCCAGCCCTAAATCAAGTTGATGGTTTGACGTTTATCAGTTTTGCATTGAGTTCGTATATTATAAATAAATTTACGTTTAATAAGTAAGTTGCTTGTTTTATTGGTCGTAATAAAAAGTATAGAACGTAACGCGTTTTATAAACTAGTCTAGGCACTCGTTTATTAAACACTCGCTCCGCTCGCGCCTGGCATGAAACTCGTGACTAAAGTGGCGTTTATAAAATTGTTGCATAATATACTATTAAGCAAATGACGCACATAAAATAATCATAAAATGCTTAAACATTTTTTTGCAATGACGATGTTGACATTAAAATGATAAATAAGAAACAAAAATATTAGAATCAATGATTGGTAATTGCCACATTTCCATACAAATAATAAACTAATAATAATTAAGAACATTTAGGGACAGTATTATAAAGCACAGTTAGTTTAACAATATGTTTAAATTGACACGTGACATTGTTATGATATTGTTACTAACAATGTAACATGTCAATTTAATCATATCATTAAACTAACTACGCTTTTTGTTACCGGCCCTAAGAAAAATAAATAAACAGACAGATTTATTTTCAATTGATTTCAGTTACAAAATATAAAATGTACAAATTATTCATCTATTTTATAAAAATAATTGCGTATTCGCTATGGTATACGGTTTATTTGTGCGCTTAATATCCCGTCTTTTGTGGGAAAGTGAGAAGCTGACATAACTTTCCTAAAAAGTGTCATGGAAAACGACAAGGTCCACACTGCACAGAGCAGATATCACGCTAGAAGTGTGATTACTAATACGAAGGGGTACTAGAACCAGAGGCGTACTTAAATAACCGATATAATGTGTCGGGTAAATATGTAAGTTACTAACTGGTCTGCCAGCACGTACGATTTGCATTTTGCGATAATTTGCATAAAGTATAAACATAAAACGAAATATTTATTTTGTGCACACATAATAACAAGACGTTTCTACGAGAAACTAATAAGAATTTTACCATAATTTCGCGTTATCGGTTTTTCGATATTTTAATTTTATTCTGTGTTTATCATTTTTTTTTCAAATTTTTACTTTTAAAATAAATTTGAAACATTTTTTGACGTATGGTTACCAAAGAGGTAAGCTTTGTTAACATTATTATCTTCCAGTTAGTCTTGTTACGCTACTGGGGTATATAGGTCGTAGTCCAGTGGTCGGCAGACGTAGATAAGACACGTCCCAGGAGCAGGTTAGCCGGATTTAGGATGTCCGCATGTACTGCGGTTTTGAGATAGAACTAGTCACTATTATCCTACTGCTTGAATGGTTAATCGTGAGATGTATTTATGAATGAATATGTGTATGACGTTATAGATAAAATCCTAACACTTATTTTGAGCACCCTTAAGCATATGGTTTATTTGGTTTATTTACTATAATACTATTGTTTTGTTTTATTTAAAGATATATTTAAACTACAGTCACAGTTTTAATTATATAGATTAAATTTTTATTTGCTCCGAACTTCAGTCTTCCTCTGGTTTCATAACAGGTCCTAATATGGATGGTGTAATATTCTTTTTCTCTATTTTTATTTATTAATTCTTTTATTATGTTGTTTTTACTTTCATTTACAAAGTAAATTAAAGTGTGGTGGAAATATCAGTTTTCGACCTCCCTCATTCAGAAAAAGTTGATTTCGAAGTGGTGTCTGTCTGTCTGTCTGTCTGTGTCCTCTCTACAGCCCAGACGGCTAAACTGATCGTCCTGAAAATTCATATTAAAGCTTTTAACAAAAATTGGGAGGCCCCAGTAACTTTTGGCTAAAATCCAAAAATAGGAAGTGGTAGTTTATTAGTGAGGTTTTTAGATTTTTCGCAAATATTTCAAAATCTATTGAGTTTATGAAAAAAACATAAAGAGTACAAAAGTGTGTAAAAATAAATTTTACACAAATTTTGTTCCTATCATTTTTTTAAAATTTAACATTCATTGTTCATCTCAAATTAGTAAATGAAAGTCGTGCGGTGACCACACCTCCTTTTTTTCTTAAATATGTTGTTTTTGTCCCTTTTTTTAATTTTTTTACAACTTTAGAAAACAAATCTTAAATCTTAAGAAATAAAAATGTTTGTGGATAATTTTGTAACATTAGATGTGACGACATTGGGACTTCTTTTTCTTCCTCTTCTTCTTCTTCTTCTTCAACTTTTGAACGTAACCTTCTATCATCTTCCGCCAGGTTTTTTGATCTCTTGAAGGCGTTTTGTTTTTGCTATTTCTTTGATATCATCCTTCGATCGTTTTGTGTCTGGCTACATGGCCGCCCGTTTCCACTTTAGTAGTAATATGCTTCTTATAACGTCTTAAACACTAGTTTTTTTCTCGTTTCTTTGAATATCCTTCTTTCTTGTCCGATCTTTTAGATTCACTTCCGGCATTGCTCGTTCTATTGCACACTGGGTTGACCTGCACTTCTTATACTTCTCTTTTTAATCCAAAAGCTATATTCATGTCCTCAAAGATGAATTTTAGCTTTGCAAAGGCCGCCACACAGGTCATACGTATCCGCTGTTTGGTTATCCTTGCCGAGCTTCATGGTATGTCCAAGATGTTCATATTCGTGACAGTGTTCCTTATTGGTTTCAGACTATAAATCTATATTAGAACTGGGATAGCATATCTTGGATGTCGTTTAGGTTGCTGCTGATCGGAACGGTGTAGTCTGCGAAGCGCAGATGGTTGTGATAATTTCCATAAACATTTAACCCCCTAGTGTTCAAATTCAAAATTTTGAATATATCGTCCAAAACAAATATGAATAATTTAAGGAAGATGGAGATGGGCCTCTCAGACTACTTTTTGTATTGGGATTTGGTCTGTTGAAGTATCCTCGTCGAGTTTTAATTGGAAGTTCTTTTGAGGTTCTAAACAAGAATTGATAATTTTTTGTCACGATGTCTATGTGTATGTGAATACCTATTTACTTGTGAACTCTCTACAGGCTCTATTTTCTATGGCCAGCCTGCTAAGATGTTTGAATTTAGCACGGTTTATGCCCTCAATATTAGGTTGCAGAACTCGAATCATCCGGAACCCGATATCCTTAGCCAGAGATTTCTCAGAAGAACTGTTGTTTTATTGTTGTCTCCTGTTTGACCGTGAGCGACTTTTCTACTTCGGTGTCGTCATATGTGCGTTGCCTAAGATAATCTTGAAGGTTGTCTACCCGTCACACACTTCTCCCTTTAACTATTTTCTAATTATTTTTTTGTTTTACTAAATACTGCGATGTTAGTGTTGCATTCTAGCATTTCTCCAAAAACTTGTTTTTACTTAGTGTTCGAAGTAAATATTTCTGCACCCGTTATTCTTTAATCGCTTTTTAAGTCGATGTCGTTTTTCGATGTCTGTCATCGCTGGATGCTGGTGGATTGAGTATCTCAGCGTCCCAAATCTGGCTAAAGAAAGAGGGTTGGTAGGTGAGGTTAGAAGCCTACCTGTGGTAAAATAGAGTGGACATACACAGAACTCACGGACTTTCCAATTGACGACCAAATAGGATACGAATATGGAAACGTAAACTTATCTAACATCATGGAATGGCAGAGATCAAGAAGTTATAATGGAAATAACAACCACAAAATGGTGCCTTATTAAAAACATGACAAAGGGAACGTCTAAATACGAAAAGTTAATCCTAATACACAATGGTAAAGATAGGTAGATACAAGAGCACTTACCATTGTAGTACTAATAGTATTCGAAAATCTAGAGCCCCACATATCACACAAAAACTATATAACCCACAGAATCTTAACTTTAAGACTAATGTTAAGGGACCCTCGCACATAATATCAGTATATGCACCAGACTTGGATAACTAATAGACGAATACCTCGTATTGTGTGAACAACATCAGGACGAACTTAACAAAATTCCTCCTGCAGATTGAATAATTATCATGGGTGATCTCAATGCAAGAGTTGGTAGCGACATCATGGCCGGCACATAATATAAATTCAATGAAGACGTAATGAATGAACAAGGCGAAGCACTAACAATGCTTTGCGCACACAACGAGTTAAAATTCAATAACACATTGAATCCACAGAAGCTTCAACATAAATACACTTAGTGTACTTAATTACTAGAGCTTACAAATCTACAATAGATTATATAATCACAAATAGGAAGCTACATTATGAAGAATATTGACATAGGTTTTGCAAAATGCGTAAGGTGACTCCACCACACACGGAATTCCGGCCAAAATTATAAAAAACACAATTTTGAATCACTAGAGAACGACAGTACCAAAGGACTATACCACGATCGACAAAAATACTACATAAACGCGAACAACATCAAGACTGAAGACACCGTGGAAGAAAGCTGGGTGAAGGCGTTGAATACCAACGCTGCATCAAAAGAAGCCTTGGGAGTTTGCAACATCAACATCAAGACGCATATCCTAAGATGGAAACGTGAAAGAAGAACAAGGTGGAATCAGCACTTCGCTACAATGAACAACACCATGATGATAAGATCAGTGATGAAAGAAAAACAAAATTTGGCAAGACCAAGGGGACAACCATCAAAACGCTGACGATACAGTTTGACATCCATCTCATAAAATAAAACACAAGTCAGAAATCCAGGATATCCTAAGATGAAAACGTGAAATATAAACAAGGTAAAATCAGCACTTCGCAACAATGGAAATATAAACGATTTACCTTAAAAACCATAAAAAAGAAAGAAGCTTACTCGTGATATAAAGTCTCAAAACCACTGGAGAGAGAAAAACAAGTGAGAACAAGAAACATAATAAATACAAGAACGAGGAAAATAAAATAGGAACCTTTTACAAAAGACATAGAAAACAACTTATATTGCTCCCAAAAAAAATATGAAAACTACAAGAAAGAAGAACATTGATGAATTGAAAATTGATAAATTGCACTATTTTGTTCAAAGTAAATAGTTGTTCGTTTATTGTTGCTCTTTTCTTTATCATCTTCCCGTCATCAGTTTTTTATTACTCCTCTTCTGGCACATAACCTCTTCTCTGCCTGTAATGCAGGCAACTTACATTACAAGTGGAACTACAGTTTAACGTGTATTCCGAACTACTGGAGTTACATGATTTCTCGCCTAACTCGGGACCAGAGAAGGTTTAAGCCATGAATCCTCATGCTGGCAAGGCGGATTGGGGATTTGTGGAAGTGTTGAGCATTTAAATAAATATTTTTAATGCAGAGTGGCGCAAACCCACGATTTTGCACTCAGCAGCCGGATGCCTTGACCACTGACCTACACTGCCAACAAATATAAAGGGATAAACACCCTGGACAAAAGTGCCTGAACGGAAAACTTACAAAGTCTCGACAACCACATCAAAAACGCAAATACTAGAAATTGACTGATAAGTGAAGAAAGAAGAAGTAAGGAATGCCGTTCAAAAAACTAAAGAACAGAAAAACAGTGGAAAATAACCATCCCTATTCTAATATAAAAAGATCCCTATTCTAATATAATAAGATCAGTGATGAAAGAAAAATAAAATTTGGCAAGACCAAGGGGACAACCATCAAAACGCTGACGAGACAGCTTGACATCCATCTCATAAAAGAAAATACAAGTCAGAAATCCAGGATATCCTAAGATGGAAACGTGAAAGATAAACAAGGTAAAATCAGCACTTCGCAACAATTAACAACACCATGATGATAAGATCAGTGATGAAAGGAAAAACCAAATTTAGCAAGACCAATGGGAAAACCATTAAAACGCTGACGAGACAGCTTGACATCCATTTCATAAGAGAAAACACAAGTCATAGACCTAATATTAACAGAAGATGAAGAAGTCCACATTATTTTCGAGATTATGTTTTAGGGCTGCGAGACTGCCTTCGTCCGGTCATAATTTCAAAGTGTAAAAAACATAAAAATCTAACCTTAAAAACTGTAACAGACATAGGGTTTTACGAAAGTAAGATATTTTATCAATTTATAGAGGGTATAAAGGGGTAATTATCCTATTTACCTTCTCCTGTATCCACCCTTGAATAAAATGCAGTAAAATCGTAAATTTTAATGAACCAAAAAAATATAATATTTAAAGACGAGCACTGTAGATTAAATATGATTTAATAGAAACTTTAATTTTTTAGTTTAATTGCTTTAAAATTTTTAGTTTATATAAATGCAGAAACGATGACTAGCAAGCAGCCCATTAAGATATATCATTATTTGATCGATTGAAACAGCAAATGGCTTCGATTCATAACATTTTTTTTATATGCAAGTAATAAACTTAATTAGAAAAGAAAAGTTCTCCAATATTGTATTATAATAGAGCGGTGCAAAATCGTGCTGAGAGGCGAGGCGATGCAAAGCAAACCCTTCCTCTTGTGATATAGAAATCAGTGCCGGGTGACGCTAATAAATTTACCTTTCACAAACAGTGAAAAACAATCAAAACTATGCACAATACAGACAAAGCAATCTATCACAAAAAACAATCGGGACTCTTGGTACGGCATCTGTTGTCAACTTTTGTTTTAATTACGAAAACAAAGAGTTTAAGAAGTGCAGCCTGATATAAAAGAAAGACAGATGGTTTAATATAGATGGGGTAGGTGCCGTCGCGATTAAACTTTAAAAGCGAACTGGGCAGTTCTTTAAAATTAGATAAGTTTTGATTTGAATAAATTCGTATTTTAAAATATACAGATTAATTGAAATACATATATACTGATTTTGCATTTAATTGTGATATTGGTTTTGATGCTTACATAGGTTCGCAGATATTTAGAGCGAAGGTGTCAATACCATTCGACATATCGGCTATCGAAGTTGAGGTGATTGTTTGACCGCCACGCCTCCAATTGTGTGGTGGCCGGATTTAGGATTAACGAGTCAAGTGCACTCGTGTGCCTATCACCTCCACTATGGAGCTCATCAGACTATACACTGTAATTCCATTGTTCTCTAATAAAAAATATTGACAGCTAACTAGGAAATTATGCTAGTAGCATAAATATGTACATTACATATTGAACTGTCATAATCAATTAACAAATTATTATTATTCTCCAAAATGTGCTTTCAAGCAAGATAATGGATTTTAACTTTAAAAATTTGATGATAAAATATTAGGCAGGTAAAGTTTAATTTCTTTTTTCAGTGCCACCGAAAGAAAGATGTAAAACTCCTGATTCTCCCGAGGGAGCGCGAATCGCTCAAGGGCCACCTGCATCACCCACGCAATCTTCTCCTGCGAGACAAACAAACGGCAGCAATTCTCCCGTCATAAATGGATCCGCAGATAGCTTAACACCACCATTACCCGCCTCTGTCGCCCTCTCAGTTAACTTGGATAACAATCAAACGCAACAATTCAACCACGGCAGCTACGCTTCCTGCATTACCAGACCACTAGTCAAAGTTAAAAGGTTCTTAAGTACCTTGGTCCAATTTGGAAATGACATCGGACCAGACATTGGGGAAAGAGTCCGCACACTTGTACTTAATTTAGTTGTAAGTGTATTTCAAGTATATACAAAATTTTTTATATAATTCAGTAGTAAATGTCTACTAAAGTTAATATGAAGTAAAAAAGAAGAATTCTTTTATTTAAGATAAAAAGACTAAGGTAGTTTATTAGTTTTAAATGTGGTAATATTATATATAGCGTTGATTGAAAGAGTTTACATAAAAAACAGGGCCGGACTACACCTGGGCTGTAGACATTTTTTTTCTACGGGCCTTTTATAGTAAAATTAACTGTACAATATTTGACGATGTATGTCTTCTCAGTATTTATCGGGTCTTAAACATTTGTCTTTTTTATTAATTTTTATTAAGGAGGTTCACGCGTAACTAATGACTCAAAAAAGAAACTGATTTTTTTTTCTTTGACAGTAAAAAAGTGATGAAAATTAATAATTTTAATTAACAAATTATCTGTAGCTTAGTTATTTAATTTAATTAATGTTTTAAATAATCATAATATTAAAAATACTTCCGTGGAAGAAACGTCAAATTAAATGTGGCAACAGAGAATAAAAATTTGCATGTACGTGTGTCAGTATAAACTTCAAAAGTTACATTATTTTTTGAATGCTGTGAAAAAAGTTGATTTAATGTGACATTTTAAACAGCTGGCCCATACGGCGTTGCCAAACTTTCTGCTTCCTAAGTAGACATTAATTTTCAACCGCAAAAAAAATTTTTAACTTCTATTTTTAAGTTAATTTTAACGGTAAGGGTTTGCAAATAAAATAATGAA
>JARJDX010111344.1:0-31200 GCA_030264735.1 Gymnusa sp. GC000175 | reverse complement strand
ACTAAAAATTGTATTCTTTGATAAATGTAAAAAACAATATTTTCTGTTCGTAGCGGGGGGTTAATACACATTCTGATAAAAAAATTACCCCCCCAAAAAAAATTCTGGATCCGCCCCTGCATACACATTACAAAATAATCCTTGTGTATATTTTTCTTTATATTTGGTATAAATTACTAAACTCGTGTGAATTTTATTTTCCATTGGTGGTTTATTTCATCCATTCGTTAATTAATTTTTGTAAATTTTGTCAATTTGTCAATTATCAGTATTATATGTTTTGATAATTGGTATATAATTTTAAACTCATGTGCCGTTCCTTTTTATTTTAAACATATCAATATTGCAACATTTCATTACTTTCGTGATACTCTTTGGTGTTTTAGTGTGAACTTTATTTAATTTATTTTAGCTACATATTAATATTTTTGTGTGAACTTTAGTTTCTTTTGGTACGATTCAGTATTATTATGTTTCCGTGTAACAGTTCAATATTTCCGTGAGAAAATTGTGTGTCGTCAGTTCAATATTTCCGTGTGAAACTTGTGTGTAACAAATCAGTTTCTTGTGGCACATTTAAATATATTCCATACGCAAATTTCAGCACCCCGTATAAATATTGTTTTAAGAAAAAGAGTAGGCAACCAAATGTACACATTTGGCAAAAGCAAATATGTATACCCAGTCGTACGCAGTCGTAAGTCATATCATGTTATACGGTATGTACGAATAATTCGCAATTTGCACATACAGTGTGTACGGATAGTTGGTTTATTAAAAAAATTTAACCTTCTCGTATTTCTCGTCAACCCTTAACATTTTTTTTTACTAAATATATGGAAAAACTCAATCCAGGGGCAATTGAGGTCCATATGGCAAAACTTGAATATGATGTTTCATTGGCATCACTTGTTATGATATGACTATGATCCTGTGCATTCAGGTGAAACAAAAAATATTTTTTTTTATTTTACAAACTTTACAGAAGCAGGATTCATCGCACTTTAAGTTAGTTCCACTTCACAGAACGTTGTTCAGTATCAGCTCTAATAGCTTCTTTAATAATTTTTATTAAATTTAGCGCATCAATATTAAATTAAAAAACCTGAAGTGGTCAACACCTAACTATCATATAATTGAATTAGATTGGCGGCATATCTCTGCAACTTTATTTTGTTGAAATTGTTTATGATGGAAATTCGTTCATCAACAATGTTGTTTAGCAATAAACAATAATGAGTGCTTAAAATGTTAAATTAAAAAAAAATGATAAAAACAAAATTTGTTTTTTTTTTCATAAACTTAATAGTATCTAAAATATTTGTAAATAACCGAAAAACCTCACCAATAAACTAATGCTTTTGGTTGATAGATTTTAGCCAAAAGTAACTAGGATGTTTCAACTTTATTAAAAGCTTAAATATAAATTTTTGAGGTGATATCTAATAGTTTTTAAGAAACCTTGTCCACAAAACGCGCCACATCCACACACACATGTCCATACTGACTTTTTTTGATTTTGTTCAATTTTTGTTCAGGGGACCTTAAATTTCTTTGACGATTGCAATACTTTAACTAACTATCGTATGATAAAGTTAAAGACGAAAAATACAAATAAAGTAGTACTACCGGATAGTTGATTTTAACCAAAAACTGATAAGGTTTTCGAAAATATTTAAAAAATGAAATATTAAATTATGACTTCGATCACTTAAGCCGTTTGAATTACAGAGAGAATACACGCTAGAACCACAAACTCCTACACATACGCACCCAGATACACAAACACACACACAGGTCCTATCGAAAAATTGTTTGGTCAGACATAGGGATCCTCAAAATGTATATTGCTTTTTAAAACTGCTTGCTCGTGAGTCTTTCCGCAATATTCACATAGTGGTTGGGGGGAGCGGAATTGCAACAAAGCTAGTGTCGTTCATTGTTTTTCTTAAAATATCTATTATGTAAACTTGTTGCTTTTTAAGCGCTGTATATAAATATCTTAGCTTATATTATGATTATGAACAATTTATTTTATAATTTTAATAAAATGTAATATTATTTGACGGTAACCAGACAACTCACCCAGTGAGACAGTTGAACCGTTCCACTATTGAACTAGCCGACAACTGAACCAAACTGAACCATGCGACATTTGAACCATGGACAATTGAACCACCGCACAATTGAACCAACAGACAGTTGAACCAAAAGACAATTGAACCATTCTTAAAAATGATGCTGACGATAATTAATATTAAATAAATTTATGCAAAATATTGAGAAAGCAAACTGCATTGTTATTAATTTTGCTGCGAAATATTTATTATATATCTATACTACATAAAACATCTTGCAAAAAAATCAAAGGGCAAATTTAAAGTAATGCTGAAAGTAAAAAATTATTAACAAAACAACCATTAGGTTTGTTTAAATAAAATAAAAGACAAGGGATGTATCAAACTGAACTTTTTATCATGAGAGACAAAATGAAAGAAATTTTAACAACTGCAAATTATGCTCGTGATTTTACAATAGACAATTAAATTTAATAAAAATTAAGTTCCGTAATTCTGGATAATGTATTAAAACTACTTCAGATGTGCATTTTAATAGTTTACTATTAATATAATTTTTGTTTAAAAAGACATATAAAAAAAAATAAAAATAATTTATTTTCAATAAAATATTATAATTTGTGGTTTTAAAATTTTTATTAATTTGAAAAAATTTATTATTGCAGATTTGCTAGTTTTCCTTAATATTTTATTTTATCTGGTTCATTAGCATATAATATTAAGAAGTTTTAACAACGGCAAATTATGTAGGTATTTAACAATAGAAAATTGAACGTAGTAAAAATTAAGGGCCATAATCCCGAATAATGTATTAAAATTTCAGATATGTCTTGTCTTTTGGTTCAATTGTCGACTGGTTCAATTGTGCGATAATTCAATTGTCCATGGTTCAAATGTCGCATGGTTCAGTTGTCGGCTGGTTCAATTGTGAAGCGGTTCAACTGTCTCACTGGGTGAGTTGTCAGGGAATCCNACCTAGGAACTGCGTCAGGTAATATTCTGTTTCTCCGTGGGTTCGTTTGTTCCACTTTGTCAGATTCTTTATGAGCCTTTTGGTCCGTCTAGCTTTCCCTGAATCTGCTTCCCATCGCTGTTGCCATTTTAGGTTTGATTCATCCTCTATTTCAGTTTTCCTTTCTTTTCCTAGTTCATACTCTTTGCTCCGTCCTTCGATCATGATATCTATTGGCATCGTTCCGGTGATAGCCTGTATAGCTTCTGTAGAGATGGTTCGGTATGCACAGCCGATGCATATAGGCTAATCAGTTGGTTTCTTTCCCGTTTTGTTTTGATCGCTTCCTTCCATAGCGGTGCTGCGTACATGATAATTGAGTGTGCCACACTCCCAAGTGTGGCTTGCGCTTGCTAGTCTTTGGTCCTCTAATGTTGGGCATTAATTTGCTTAGAGCATTGAGTAATAGAGCCATGATGGATTTCTCTTTTATCGTTTTGACCTTATATTCTCCGCTCAGTATTACTACCTCTGTTTTCTTCTCCGCAAGTAGTAGTTGTTTTTCTTTAAGCTTGGTTTCTATCCTGTATAGGGCTCGGTTTGCATTTAATTTAAGTAGTTCTGGTGTTTCTGCCTCTACTAGTATGGTCGTGTCGTCTGCGAAGCCAACGACACTTACTCCCTCAGGTTGGTTGGTTTCGAGCACATCGTTGTAGTAGATGCTCCACAGTATTGGGCCCAATACTGACCCCTGTGGGACTTCGCTAGTAACTTTCATCCTTTTGGTTCCTACTAGGTAGCTGCCTATTAGCTTAATGAGGTATTTGCTAACCTTCATTTCATTAAGGGTTTTTATTATTCCGCACCAAGGCGTCGAGTTAAAAGCGTTTTTTATGTCAATTGTTATGAGCGCAGCGAATCCTTTCCCTCTGGATCTTGCTTTTGCACGCTCTGCAACGTCTATCACCCGCTTTATTGCTTCTACCGTGGATCTTCCCTTCCTGAATCCATACTAATTTTCTGAGAGCCTTTCCTCCACCTCTGCTAGGAGTCATCCCACAATAAGTTTCTCCATTACTTTTCCCATGACGTCTAATAAGCAGATAGGTGTGTATTTTGTTTCTCCTCCTTTTTTAGGTTTTTCGATAGCACCATCAATGCAGCTTTCCACATCTTCGGGAATGTCCCCTCTATCATGTGGTAGTTCATCATTTGTAGCATTTCCTTTGAGCATTTTTTTATCGCTGTTTTTACGACTTCTAGTGGTATTTTGTCTGGTCCTGGGGATTTCTTGTTCTTTATTTCTTTTGGCGCATTTATAATTTCCTCTTCTATAAACCTAGGTATTTCTTGTTTTTTTTTAGTTCTATTTGGTCCCAGATCTGTTTCATACGCTCTGGGAAGAGTTCTTTTGCTACTCTGATTTGTTTATCGCCATCTATTTTTATTTGGTTCGTTTTCAGCAGTCTTTTGCATGCAATTTTGTACCCTAACCCCCATGTGTCTTTGTTGATTTCCTCACAGGTTTTTATCCAGCACTCCCGTTTTGCATTCAATATTATATTTTTTAGAGTTTTCCTTTTGCTTTTGTATTCGTTTCTTATCTGTCCCTTTTCTGCTTCCGTGAGGTTGGCCCGCTTGTTTGATCTAGTCATTTTTCTTTTTGCTGCTTGGCACTGTGCTCTTATTTTTAATATGTTTTTGTTCCACCAGTATATGTGTTTTTTTCTTATCATTCTTCCTTTTAAGCTGTGTTCCATTGCTGTTTGGATTGCTCTCATGGTGATTGGTGCATTGGTCTTATGGGCTTTATTAAGCTCTTGTCTTAGGTTTATTTTGAATTTTACTATACTTGCGCTATTTATGCTACAATTCCAGTCTTTCTTTCCTGCCTTATCCACATTATTTTTTATAATGTCGAGTTTAAAGTATATAGGTGGAAACTTAGATTTTCTTTGCTAGACACTTGCCATTCGGAGATTTGGTGTTTTATTGTTTCTGTGCTCATTGTTACGTCCTGATTGGATTCGCTTCCTCTTCTGATGAAGGTAGGGTCGGTGCCTTGATTGTGAATTAACATCGAGTGCTGTGACATCCATTCTAGCAAGATTTTCCCCCTCTCGTCTTCCCTGGTTGATCCCCATATTTGCGACTTGGAGTTTAGGTCTCCTTACTAGTATCCCCTTGTTTTGGTGTTGTTTGATGTTATCTCCGAGTTTTTGTAGATAAGTCTCGTATTCCCTATTTTCGCTGTTTGGTTAGGCGTAACAGGAATATATTATTACCTCTGCCAGTTCGATCCAAACTAATCCTGCGTTTTCCGTGTCGCAGCCTGTTACATATAGGTCTTCATTATATACTCTTATCGCAGCATCAAGATTTAAGTCTTTGAACCATTTTTCGTTATTTACCATCTTTTTGTTAGGTTCTGATACCATGACCATATCAGCATTTCCAGCCATTGCGGCACTGTGCATCAGGTCAAATGCTGCCCTGCCACGATTTACGTTAACTGTAGGGTTATTATTTGCATTTTTTGTTTGATTTCCCCTATTCCTTCCTATCTCGTCCATGAGTTTCCATGAGTTGTTTATAGCTTGGGCAAGCCATATCGTTAGCCCTATGTCCCTTTACTGAACATACGTAGCAGGAATCTTAGTTTGTACAATCATTGACAATATATTCCTCTTCTCCGCACTTAAGGCATTTTCTTCTCGTTTCCTCGGTTGTCTGACACCTAACTGCGTGGTGTCCAAAACCGTAGCACTTGCAGCATTGCACTGGTGCCATCCTTTCCACTAATCGACATCTCGTCCACCCGATCCTTATTCTGGCTTTAGCTAGAAGTCTATTGGCTTTTGCCATAGGTAGCAGTACATTTGCGTACTTGTAGCCTCTTTTATTTGATTTTAGCGACATCTTCACTGTTACATCTCCATAATGTATTTCTTCTTGTGTCCCCTCTTTAATTGCGTCCTTCACATCCTCTTCTGTCATGGTGTCGTCTATGTCCATCATGACTATATTTTTCCTTTTTTTTGTAACTTCTACTCGGTTATTTAGTTTTCCTTCTAGGGCAGTTTTAAACATTTCTCTGTTTGCTCCTGTTATATTTAGTTTAACATATCCTTCTTTTGATTTTTCTATGCTGTTTACTCTAATGCCCAATTTATCTATGTCGATAGCTTTTTTCATTTTCCTGACCATGTCTGAGTATGTCGTCCCTTCTGTTTTTGGCTTTACTATTATTGTCTCTCTGTTTTCCTCTGCTCTTGCCAGTTTTGGGTACATTCCTTTCTCCTGTGTGTATTTTTCTACCTGCTTGTTGAAGTTGCGAAGAGTCTAACATCATTTTTTAGTTGAATGTTTGTTCTGAGCTGTATGTTTCCGTTCGCCGATTGGAAAGGGTTGGCAAAGGTGGTTTAGTGATAATCATGCAAGGGTTAAGATTACTGGAGTATTGTCAAAACTAAAAAAGTGTAAACTTTCATATAAATTATTGACAAACCCTTGACGACAAAGAAGTCTATGACGTCAGGTTGTTTGTTGCTATCAGTAGGCCAGTAGCTGGGTTATTCGATAAGAACTTACAATTCAGCGCTTGGTCAGCTTAATAAAATTCCCAGCCTTTGGATAAGTGAATCTGCTGGATCAATGCGTATGTTTTGCATTGTAATCTCCGCCCGCGATAAATGAATTAAGGCTGAAGAAATACAGTATACTCGTTTTCTTTTTTTGTTACGTCTTGGTGGACTCTGGACTGTTTATTACTGCTACACTACACTGAAAACTCTTTATTTGTATTCCAACAGTTGCAGCTTGAATACTTTCTGTCAAATAGTTCAATATTCATAGTGTTCAATGTTCTAGCGTATGATTACTGTAAATCCTTCTCTCGCTTTATTGGAAGGATGGGTTGTATCATAGATTTTGTAACTACAAATTATTGCATTGGATTGATTCGTGAAATGAATTTCCGATATCAGACATATATTAATTATTTGCACTCCGAGGAAGAATTTAAGTTTCGCAATGTGTTTGCGCAGACCATTCGCATTCCACGTTATTGTGCTTCATTATGTGTTCGATATTTCAGCCAAGCTAAATTTAAGTTCAAAGGCAAATGGAGGAGCGGAGATTTCTTTTACATGCGATCGATAGGTATGAATTTCTGTAGTTGGGCATTTTCGACTTGGATTGGTCTTTGAATTGATTTTGTTGCTTGAGTTTCTTAATTTTTGCAGCACTTTTGCAACTCACAGCCTCTCTAATTGGTTGTGTGAGCTCTTTTGCAATTAGCACATTTTACAGGATAATCTTTTGGTTTGTCGCATTCAGATGATTTTCAAATAGGTATAAGTAAAAAGCATTTAGGTAGTGAACTCTAACGAAATTTGATCCTATACCCATAACGCTCATGACTTACCCTGTATAACAGCAAAGCAATGGTTGAAATATGTTTTTGATTAAGAATTTAATTATTTTTTACTAATAAAAAATATATAAATATAATAAGTGTAAAAGAACAAATTACTTAAAAATAGAGACTTAAACATGCAAATTATTTTGATAATAATGCACAATATGCTGTTAAAACCCAACTAACTAGCAAGTAGTACCACACCTACAACACATTTTAAATAATTATACCGGAAGTAATTAAAATGTTTTGTTGGAGCTTGTAGCTAACTTCATTTCAAAACAAATTTGAATGTTTGTATTGAAAAATGTCTTCACCTTACATTACTGAAGCAAAATTACTAAAAAACGTTCAATTGAATCTAGAAAAAACAGAACAAGCGTTTATAGAACATATAAAAATACACGAAGACCCACACATTGAATTTTTTTTTACAAATTTATACCAACAAAGGTATGTAGTTACAGCCACGTTTTAGTTATTTTAAAACCCGGTAATTATTTTTTAGGGAAAATGAATGTAAATCTGCACAAAATGAAATTTTACGCATAATTGAACCTCTACATCCAATAAAATCGGAAATATCACAGTTAAATAATATCAGTATATGTATTAGTTTATTTTTTGAAGTGTTATTAAAATTGAAATTTTTAGATATAGATGTATTGAAAAAAGAAATGATAATTATTAAGGAGAACATTTTAAATTTTAAACAAAAGACAAAAATGCGTTTAGATCAATTAAAACAAGAAGAGATTCAGTTGAACGATGACATAAAACTATATGATGAAAAAATTTTAAGTTGGGGCAAATCACAGCATAATGATTTGCCAAGAACTCAAAATTTTTCAAATTTGAGAAATGATTTTAAATGTCAGGTAAAACATAGTATTTGTCTATTAATTCTTGAAATTAACACGCGGGTTCAAATTATGAAAATTTTGGAAATCGAGATTTCTGCTTCGTTATTCTAAAAAATTGTTTTTAATGCGATGTCTCTCTGTCTGTCATCTCTACAGCCCAGACGACCTAGAAATTCACAAGGCATTAACAATTTAATTGGAAGGTTCCAGGTGTTTTTCTTTTAAAATATTTCAAAATCTATTAAGTTTATAGAAAAAACACGAGAAGGCAAATTTTAACTAACTAATATTTACCCAAAGAATTTTTGATTATTGGATGTATTTTGAGGGGAAGTGGAAGTTTATTGGTTAGGTTTTTCGGGTTTTATGTAAACATAGGAGTATAAAAGTGTATAAAAAAAAAATTTTGTTAATATCATTTTTTTCAAAATTTAACATTTTAAGAACTTATCCTTGTGCGTTGCTAAGCAACATTTTTATTAAAATTATTCCCATCAAGTTGTAAAGACATATTTTCATTATAATCAGCTAACAATTATTGAAATGTGGTTATATATCGGTCAAAAGTGACGGATGTCACTCCAGGAATTATTGCCAACACACATTTCAAGAAAATAAAATTGCAGAGACATACTGCTAACCTAATTAGCTGATAATTAATTCTTATGGTTTTGTCAAAACTAATTTATTGCTTATAATGTTATTGTCATTATTAATTAATCATATGTTTATCAATTAGTTTATTTAACATAAACCTCTCTTTATTTTCCTTATCCAAAAATTAAATTGTAGTTTCTAAGCTCTTGGGTGTCATGAGTTTCTTCACCAATACCCTTCTTCGCGGAGGCGTCACCAGTATTCATAAAAAAATACAAAGACAATTAGTTAAGGAAGCCACAATAATAATTATTATAAGCAGTCAGCAAAAATGCAATGATACAAGAACAAATACATTACAAAATTAAATTGGCAAAAAAATTGGGAAATACACACTCTTATAAAAAAAACTAAATAAATTTAATCTTTGCCAGATAATAACCTAAAAATTTTAACACGTCTGTCTAAATAGTAAAAAAAGTTATTATGATTAATTACCCACACAGAAAATTAATCAAACATAAAACCATAAAAAGAAAAAGATAATTTTTCTATTAGAAAACAATGTAATTTTATTAAACAAAATTAGGCAAACCGAGGTAAAAAAAAGTACTTGAAATTTTATTGCATGCAAAGGGCTGATAAAACGTTAAAATCGCAATATAAATTTAATTCGACAGATTATATTACCTTGTAGATTAAACTAGATAGAACACGTGGCAATGTAATAAACCACAGAAAAATTATCAATTAAATTTGCCACCATAAGCAAGAATAAATTAATAAATTATTCAGGTTATATTAGTCTATAAATTTAGCAGGTGTGGAATAATTCTCAACACAAAAAAAATAGGAATCAATTCTGCTAAAATAAGCAACATAAATATTTACAAAAAAAATCAGCTCTGGCCCTCAACTACCGTCGAGAACACATAAAAAGTAGGTACATAGATTTATTAAATTATAACTTCGAAACCACTTTACAATTAATCCGCTTATCCTAAAATTCCCGTCCCAAAAAAATCAACACATAGTGAATTAATTATAATTTTTTAATGCAAATAATTGAATTCAAATGAACCCCCAAAGTAACTAACAATACCTTATGGTTTAACAATTTGAATTTACAGACACTAGATATTCTAACACAAACATGTTGTTTCAAGGAGCTTGGCTCCTAGAGATGAACCAAATTCTATCAGAAATTTATCAAATCTAAGTTTAGTGGTACAATAAAGATGAATTTGAAATTTTGTGATATTTTCAATAGTTGTGGAGAAAATTTTTCCACAAAGAGTGAAACACACAGACATTTTTTAAAATTTTAGTCAATTCTTGTTCACAGGGCCACTAAAATAATTGAGATTTTAGTGGAAATTCATTTCTTAGGGTCCTGTGAACAAGAATTGACCAAAATTAAGAGGACCCTTAAAGAAGTATGTATTTCCACCAATATCTCGAATACTACCGTGTATAGTACGATAAAGTAAAAATGGAATTAAATAGAATAAATAATTCATAGCTTGTAAATTTTTTTAGGAAGTTGCAGATTTTATAAATTTTGTCCAATTCTCTAGAGGACATGAAAATGGTTGGAATCCTGAAGATCACAACATATTCTTAAAAATTCGAAACAAACACAAAGATGTTCGGCAAATGATAAATGTACTACTTGCTAGATTACCCGGTAAGATGAATAAAGCTAACTTATGAGTTATTTGATAACACCTAACATTTATTTGGATTTCATCTTTGTTGATTTTTTTACCGCAGCCTTTATTATATAGCCTTGTAGCTCCCCTTGGAGCATAGGGCACCTTTCGGTGTTTCCTGGCTTTATTTTTGTTTAATAAGGATGCCAGCCTTATGTATTTGTATGTTTACTAATTTCTTTTACTGTTTCTTTCCAATTTGTTTTGTTCTATGCTTTCCGTTTTAGGTCGTTCCATGAAACGTTTATCTTTCCATGTTCTTTGTGAAATTGCTTTTGCCAGGTGTTTGTTGGTCTTCCTCTTTTCCTCTTCCCTCTTATGTTGTACTCTAGTGCTGCTCTGGTTATGTCTATACTTCTTTTTCTTAGAGTGTGCCCTATCCACTTCCATCTTCTCCTTTTGATTGTGACTTGTACTGGCTCTGTTTTACATTTTTCCCAAAGTTCTTCATTTTATATTATTTCGGGGTAGTAGATTTTTAGTATTTTGCGTAGGCATTTGTTTATAAATGCCTGTACCCTTTTTAGCGTTTTTGAGTTAGTAGTCTAGGATTCTGATGCATATAGTAGNCGTGTTTATATCTTCTTCGCTTCCGCCTGTTTCGCTTATAACGCTGCCTAAGTAGCAGAGTTTGCTTACTTTTTCTATCTCCCTTGCCTTTGCTTTGATCTTTATATCTTGGGTTTCGTTTATTGATAAAATTTTGCATTTGTTTACATTTATTTTCAGTCCCACTTTTTCTGCTATTTCCTTTAGTTTCGTTGTTTTCTTTTGATGGTTGCTTATGTTTTCTTCAATTAGGCAGACGTCATCGGCCAGTCTTTCCCATAATTTCCAATTTATCCCGGTTTTATTATCTGCAACTTTTCTCATTATGTAGTCAATAATGACCAGGAAAAGTAGTAGCCATAGTATGCATCCTTGTCTTAGGTATTTTCTAGGATTATACGTAATATGCATATATTGTCTGTGCAGGAATTTCTGGGTCTGAACCCTCATTCTCTCATTCTCTCTAATAGAATTCTTGTAAGCAATTTGCTCGCAGTGAAAAGTAATGTAATTCCTCTCCAGTTCCCGCATAAGGTTTTGTCTTCTTTTTTGGGTAGCATAATGATGATGATTCCCTTGTTCCACTCTCTTGTTCCCCTATGCTCTATGTAAAAGTATTTACTGGCTCCCTTTGAAATAGTCCTGCAGCCAGTTTAATTTTTTTGGTGCAACAGTATTTTTTCTGTAAAATTTCAATTTCTTCGCATTCTTGGGTGTGCTCATTGTTTTTTGCAATTCTGATTTTTCGTTTTATGCTCTTGTCCAATTCTTTAAATTTTTGTTAATCGTTGGATTTTTGTAGTTTTCCTTTCTCCATAAGTTGCAGAATTTCATTTATTTCCCCTTCATACATACTTTTTTAGCTTTTAGAAATTCGTTGCCATATAGATTGTTCTTTATTTTTTGCCATATGTGGTTGGCCGTTTAGTCTTCTTGTTTTGTATTGTTTCTTATCTCTAAATAGATATTTTTAGCATATTACTTATTTGTCGTATTACAGGGTCGTTCTTCAGTTTTGTCATATCTAGGAGTGGTAGTAGCTTAAGTGGGCCGTGCGTTGCCAGCTAAGCTGAAGGCCAAGGATGTAAATCCTGAAAAACAACATCGGAATTTTACGACCATTTTACCTTCGGAAGGTAACGGACAACCTCCGAGGGTACCTGCCGAAGATAACTTTACCAATTTAGTGGTTCGAAGCCCACATTAAACTGTAGGTCCATTGCTTTAATGTAATATCAAACAAAAACGCACAACACGAAAGTAGGCGGGGTAGTTGCCCACACTCTTTATCGAATATGGCACTATAAGAAGATGTTGCTTAATGATCTTAGGCGGACCTTGAACATTCTTACAACTGAGTTATTACCGGATCTAATATTTGCACCGGAATATGTGTTAACAGATGTAAAGCTGTCCCTATATTTCGTATTTACTAAGATTTAATCTATCTGGTTTCGCACGATCTTATCCGCTCTGTTCCTTGGAGAAGTCCATGTGTTTAATTTTCTTGTGGGCAGTTTACCAAACGTATTTAGAATGACTAATGAGGAATTCAGGCATCTAATCTCCTTTGTCATTCCTTTGGCAATAAAATCATCCATAACTATATTAATTTTATTGGATTTGACACTGGCAGACTTTTAACCTGTACTTTTTCTGCTCAATGTTTCTTACCCAAGTTGGGACACCCTGCATGTGTATATATCATTGCATAGAGCATAATTAAAAATATAAAATTGTCAATTAAAAAAAATAAATAAAATATAATTTAATATAAATACTTTCGTGTCATACTGATTAATCTGCTTCAATTATTTTGTGGTTGTGTTCCTGTTAATTTTTTGCATTTTTTTTTTAAATGTGTACAATAAAATAAATGAAATAACTTTTTAGCAATTATAAATAAATATTATGTCATTGCATAATATATTTTAAAGTAAAGAATTAATTTTTTTTAATTTAATTCATTGCACTTTTATTACACAAAATAAATTATTGATTATTTACGTGTTATTATTTTAATTAAAATTTCGAAATGAAATAGGATCAGTAAATCATTCAGTGGTATGAATTTTAACAAATGTATAAATATTAAGCAAAACTTTAATGTGAAAATAATGTTAGGTGCTCCAAATTATTAAAGTGAAATAATTTATTATAAACAATTAATTTTTAAGCAATACTAACAATTTTATAAAAAGAGAAATACCTAATTATAAAATGAAAAGTATTTGTTTATATAAAATTAAAAATCATAATTAATCTCAAAATTAATATTTTTAAATAAATTTAATGAATTAAATAAAAATTAGCTACATGCGTTGTTAAAAAGGTAAGTACATTTAATTAAAAAAAGAAATATTATTTATTTAGTTATATTCTGCAATGGGTGCGGCCCAAAATCCCTAATCCCAAAATCCCGAATTTTAAAATCCCGAACCCCAAAATCCCAAATACTAAAATCTGGAATGCCTAATATCCCGAATGCCAAAAATCCCGAATGTCTAAAATCCCGAATACCCAAAATCCCGAATGAGCTGGATACTAAAATATAATTTAGTGACACTTATGCTTCTTCTCACTGTTTCACGATATCGCATTTCTGCTTATAATACAGAGTTTTAATTTTTTTTTACTTTTAAAAAATATCTGATGTGGCCACTCCCGACTTTATCATACATTTAAATTTTAAATGGCAGTATGACTCTATTTTGTTGAAATTTATGCTGGCAATAACTCCACTAGTAATATTATCACCTTTGACAAATATGTCTCTGCAAAACTGAAATTTAATGAAAATAATTTCATTGACAATGTTGCTTAGCAACGAAAAACAATGAGTTCTTAAAATATTAAATTTTGAAAAAATAAAAAAAACAAAATTTGTTGCAAATTTATTTGTAAACTTGATAGTTTTTGAAATATTTGCAAAAAAACAAAAAACGTTACCAATAAACCACCACTTCCAGTTGTAGAATTTCCGTCAAAAGTAACTGGACACTTCAAATTTTTGTTAAAAGTTTAAATATAAATTTTTGTGGTGATATCTTTAATAGTTTTTAAGAAACCTTACCCATAAAAACGCGCCACATCGACACACACATCATTTTAAGCATTTTAGGCATTCGGGATTTTGGGAATTCGGGATTTTAGTGTTCTGGAGTTTAAGATTCGGGATTTTGGGATTCGAGATTTTGGGGTAGAACCCCTGCAATATGTTTTTTTTTTATCATTTTCGTGAATAAGTTTTGTAATCACTTGTGTTCTGGAAATTATTTTTTGTCATACTTTATTAAAACAGTTTAGATTAAAATTGTAGGAAACGATTTATTATTAAGTTATATCCCCATTCTTAAATGGGGATTGTAAATTAAACCAAGATTTAGCTTTTTCTAAGATAAGTTTTCTTACATTCTGGTATAAGTTTATTAGTTGTTGTGAACGTTTTTCTCGTCATTGCAGGAAGCGTTCTCAAGACGGAAAACTCCGATAGCTAAAATCCTTGTTCGAGTATGTATGTCTATATAGGACAAAAAACTAGTGCAGGTGAAAATTTAACACTCTTGAAATCATAAAAGGTTTTCACGAGACGCACCTGATCTTATCGCAATACATACTTAAAAATTGCCTAGCGTCAACTTATTTCCTTTGTCAAGGTTTATTCTATGAACAATTATCAGGAGCCGCAATGGGGTCTTTTTTGTCTTCCATAGTAGCCAACATCTTTATGGAGGCTTTCGAAAACTAAGCGTTAGAATCTAAAATGCTGGTTTAGATTTGTAAACGACACCTTCGTGAACTGGTTACAAGGTGAATCAGACGTGAACAGACGGATTTTTTCAATTTTTCACAAATATAATGTGAAGACTATTTTCAACTCCAAAATTTCTAACTTAACAAACAGTTTGAAGAAAAAAATTAATCTTTCAAATCCGGGAATTTATCAAGTAAATTGTCATAATTGCAATTTAAAATATTTTGGGAAGACCAAATTAGGATTTGCATTATTGAGTATCAGCGGGCGTTACGTCTTAATAACATTAACGGCTCTGCACTGGCGGCAAATTCTTCCTAGACAAGTCATCAAATTGATTTAAATATTGTTACGTCATTATCTATAATCCCTTATCACAAGAAACGCGTGGTATGCGAGGCTATTTGGAAATGTAGTAATATCCTTTATTATTTATTTTCTGTTATATTGTTTTTGGGCGGCATGAACTTTTTACATTCACGTCGCCCTCGTGGTATTAGTTTTAAGGTTTTACTTTTCTTGTTTGTATTTGTTTTGACGGTGAGAGTCTTTTACACTTGCACCGTCTTTACTGTGATATTAGTCTTAAGTTTTACACTCTTTGTTTGTTTTATTATGGCGGTGAGAGCCTTTTACACTTTCACCGTCTCCATTATGATATTTATGTTTAGTTTTTTTATTTTCTTTGTCTGCGTCTGTTTAGACGATGAGGGCATTTTACACCCTGCTGTCACTGTGATATTAGTGTTTAGGTATTTATTTATTTATTTTATTTGCGGCCACCGTGGCTTAATTGTTTTATTTTCTAAATATTTTTATAAGTTCTTTACATGGTCCGAAGGACCATGCTTTTTCTTTTATGTGCGGCCAATATCCGAAGTAGCTGACGCTGCGAAATTAAGAAAAAATCTCCTTAACTTGATTTGAAAAACTGGATTTAAATTTATTCCTACCTGGAAATATTTGTTTTCATCATTAAATGCTTACATCTACTAATTTTTTTGTCTTACAAAGGCATACATAATCGAACAAGGTTTTCAGTCATTGGACTTTTTCATCTTGAGAATGCTCCCTACAATGGCGAGAGAATCGTTGGTAATAACCAATAAAACTACAAGACTTAAACCCCGAAGTAAGAAAATTAACATCGATTTAAGTTGTGAAACCTTAGATTTTAAATTAAATCTTTTTTCAAAATCTTGTTCTGAATTTTAGCCGCATTTTTATGCGTGATTTTTTTTTGTAATTATTTCCTGATATTTGGAAATTTGTCAACACATTTATCCCTGAGATTTTACATCATAACATCATGTAACTAAGGTAAGTCTTTTAAATGTTTAAATGCTACCAATCAAATCATTGATTGTTTTGTTTTTAAGTTTTAATTCCAAATTTAATAAACTATTTTTTTTCTGTTAAATCATTTAAGAAAGCCAAGTTATACAGACAACGTGGAATGGTTGGTGATTATCTTAGAAAAAAAAATAATCTCGTCCAATAATTAGAGCGACATCTGTTGATTTATCCAATATATTTTGTTGTTATTCTTAAAGTTTTCAGTCAAACCGCGACTTTAACAAAAATTTCTTTAACAAATTTTTCACCAGAAAAAAACTTTTATTGCTGTAATAGCGCGTATTGTTATTTTTATATTGATGAACATTAGTGTCTGCGCTAATATGCGCTCGGCTAATTGGCCAATCTTGCATAAAGGATGTCCCAAATTAAGTGAATACCATTGGTAACATTACTATCTTTGGAGAAACAAAATTGGTCAAATAAGCAAATAAGTAGTATTTTTAACGATTATTACGGTGACGTAAACAGAAAAACAATTGAACGTCAAATTTTCGAGTTATTACAAAATTTACATTTTTTTAAATGAAACACCGTGTATATTTTTGTATATTCCGAAAAAAGTATACTAAACTAAAAAGTCTTTATTAATGATTATCTACTTATTACTTATACTTATTTCACAGTTTTTTTATTTGTCTTTTAAAATTAAAATGAGTTTTGGTGTTTGTTAAAAATAATGGAATTGTAATTATTTAAATTTTAAAATATTAACTTATTATGCAAATATATGTCAGCTTACTTTTCGTGTGTTGTTTATAAGTTCATTTATATTTTGACCACTTCATTATAATATTTTGTATTTGTAAACCGTTTCAAAAATTAAAGTATTTATAATAAATATTAATGTAAAATATTAATTAATTCAATTAAAAAACAATAAACAGCAATTAAAGTAATAAAAAAATTAAACAAATTTCTTTTTAAAGTGTCAATTGTCAAAGCATATGATGATATTACGGTGTGGTTTCTAATTGTTTTTAATTAATTATAATTTTTCTGAATTATTGTAATTTTTTTATTTGATATAATGTGCGTGTATGCGTATGTGCGTGTATATTTTTTATGAAAAAAATTCATAGGGTAAGAATAATTTATTTTTTTATGTTATTTTTAATTATTTTAACGTGTTTATAAATGTATTTTTTATGACTAAAACTTCAAACAAAAACTGGCGTAAACAGAAATATTTATGAACCTTAATAAATATTATTTCAATAATTTTTAACTTAAAATTTTAGGACTTATTTTTTTTAATAATATGTAAATCTATAAAAAATTTACTAAACTTGTAATCATTAAAAGTTTTTAAAATATCTTGAATAAGTTAAGGCTGTAAAGCTGCATATTCAAAAACATGATAAAGTTCCTAAAAAACTGTCTCATAATAAATAAAGGTAATTAAAAAAATTAAAAAGCACCATGCAAAAAAGAATACATATATACTTAGAGTGGTGAAGGAGAAAATTTTAAAATAATTGTTTTTGTTTTAAAGGCGCAAACTTTGTTAAATAATTCTGTTCATAATATATAAAATTTAAAATTACAATTTTAAATTGACTCCTTGCTAAAGAAAATTAGACCAACTGACACTAATTTATGCGATTACAGCTCGACCACCTTTAAAAAAATTGTTATAATACACGTTTATATTCACACTTTCTAAGCGTAACTTATTTTGTGGCCTCCATCCCTTTTTTTTCAAAAATAACTTCTTTTTCTTCTTCTTATCGAAGGCCTGTGTACATAACATTATGTTACTGGGGATTGATGTCCATCATTCTTTTCATTTTTTGGGCGGTCTGTCCGGTAGTCTAGTTGCGATAATCCTCC
Organism: Gymnusa sp. GC000175; assembly: GCA_030264735.1. Classification (NCBI taxonomy): domain Eukaryota; kingdom Metazoa; phylum Arthropoda; class Insecta; order Coleoptera; family Staphylinidae; genus Gymnusa; species Gymnusa sp. GC000175. The sequence goes on along the minus strand of JARJDX010111344.1, from coordinate 13,086 downwards.
CTTGAATTGCTGCTTTTATTATTTTGATACACGTAAGTGCCATTATTTTTTTTGTATCCACTTAGTAACGTCTTGTACTTTTCATATCTCTTTAATATTTTCGTTTCGTACCTTTTCTCTGCGGGTGAATCCAGCTATGATTTTAAGCATATGCATTTCTGTTTTGCTTACCGCTTTCTGTTCCTTTTTTTGGCCGCTCTTGTTTTAGCCGCGTAGGTCCTTACGGGCCGGACACTTATTTTGTAAATGTGCATTTTTTCTTTAAGGCTTTTATGTACATTTCGCCAGATGACATAACGCAGGCATTTAACACACGCACCACTTTGTTAGTCTCACTCTCTACTTTGTTCTTTAGATCTTTGGAGGATATTATTTTTGCACCCAGGTAGTTAAAATCCATTACTTGTTCGATGCTTTACGCATATACCGCCAATTGAGATCTCGGGGTTGTTTTGAAATTGCTAGGTATTTGGTCTTGTGAATATTTTCAAGTTGTACTTTTTTAGCGAGTACAGCATACATTGTAGGTTGTCTTTGCCTTTGGTTATTAAGACTGCATCGTCAGCATAGTACATGCTCTTGAATTTCGTCCCTAATTTATATCCTTTGAATGACTTTTTCACTGGTTTAATTATTAACATTATGTGTTAAAGAGGGTTGGGCTTAAACTATTTCCTTGACTTATATCTGTAACTACTAGAGGACCTATCGATACTTCATTGTTGATTTTTAAGTGTGTTTTGTTATTTGTGTTGAGATCTTATAAAACGATAATTACACGGCGGTCTACCTTTCGTTCTCTGGGAGGTGTAACACGTTCCGTAGAGCTGTATTCAATTTTCTTCTCTGAAGTTTGGAGAATCACAAAAATTGCATCTGTGGTAGTTAACCCGTTATTGCGATGTGATTGGACAGTGTTCCAGTAATCAGCACTGATACTGCAATACTGCACTTAGAACGGTGATACCTCTTTATATGTTCGGCACTTTCCTGTCTCCTTTTTTGAAGAAGGGAATCGTGTAACTGTGTTTCCAGGCTTTAGGTACTGCCTGATGTTGTATTATTTTGTTGAATAAAAATGCAAGTTTGAAATATAGTTGTTGCCCTCCATATTTTGTCATTTCATTGGTCACTAGGTCTGGTCCTGGCGATTTCCTGTTCTTGAGGTTTTTGGCATTATTTTCTACGTCTTCTAAATTATTTAGAAAGGGTAGTCTTAAAGTTGTGATTAGGTAAATCCGTCATTTGTTATAATAGTGTTAATTCTATTTCTAGATAGTTTGTCAATATTATTTCAGATTTCTCCACGTCTATACCTTAGATATGAATTCTTCTTTTTAGCTGCTAAATCCTTTACATCATTGCAAAACCAGGGCTTGTATTTCCCGCCCTCTTGCTGTTTCCTTTTATTTGTCATTTGCAAATGGCCTTCTTAATCGCCGTTAGTATTTGTTTTCGATTCTCTTCCAATCGTTTTTTATTGTGCCTTCGTTAGTTGTTTTGTTTTTTAATATCTGTGATATTAGTCTGGATGGTAAAGATTTCGTGTTGATGATTGTAAATGATTCTAATTGAATATTGTGTTATTCCCAGCTTTACATTTTTTATCAAACTCTAATCGCGTTGACATCTTCATTAATACCGGGTAATGATCAGAGACACGGTTTGCTGAGCTGAGTACTCAGACATCAATCATATCTGGTGGATATTATGTGGGTTATAAGAAAGTTAATGAAAGACTTATGTCCTCTGGCATCTATGAATGTAATATTAGGATTTTATCTCTTTTTGATATTAAGCCTACTGTTTGCTGCAACGTACTACAGAAACTCTTCTTTGTCACTAAAAAGGTAAGTGCAGTAGCTATGTTTGTTAGCCAGAGTAACTTGTAGTGTTCGGTCGTTTATATATGATGTTTTCAGAATTTTTCTTTGCAGTTTTTCGTGAATGAGTGTCCCTACGTTCTTTTCTTTTTTTCCTGAAAATATGGCTATATATTATTGTATCTGTCTGTGCTCTAACATTTCTTTTTCGTTTCAGATAGGCCACAAATATCGATATTATGGTTATGCATGATGAGTTCCTGTTCGAAAAGGACGTTATGTTCCATTACGCGATGCGTTGAGATTTTAGTTTAATATGTCGTTTTCAAGATCGTTTATTTATTTTCCATTGCAAGTTGTCGTTATCAAATTTTCTTTTTCAGTCCGAGCCTGTTTCTTTGTTTTAATAGCATTTGATTTGTTTTATAAGAGACAAGTTGCTAGGCTCGTCTTTTAAACCTTCTTTTTATACATGCTTGGTACTGGCTGCGTAACTTCTATGGTTCTATGCTACTTAATCCGCCTCGATGGCATGCACCCAAATGATTTTTCGTATTGTTTTTATTTACATTGTGATAAAAGTTTTTAAAATTTTACCTAATTTTAATGTGAATTGTTCAAGTTTAAATAGTCATTGTTTTTTCAACAAAAATTGGCTTTATTTTGATGAAAATTGCTTAAATTTGACGTGATTTTAAATAAAATCATCAAATTTAACCAAAATCATCAAAATTTAAATAAAAATCTTTTAAATTAAGACTAACGTCATCCTTATTTAACCAAAATTAACGAAGTTTTGATAAAATTTTAATAATTTTAAGCAAAAAACATCAAAATTTTATATTAATTGCTTAAATTTTAACCAAATTCTAAATTTTAATAAAAAATGTTCAAATTTGATGAAATTTAAACAAATTGCCGCTATTTGAGCAAAAACATCAAATTTTTGAAAATAATTGCTCAGATTTGATCAAAATTGTTGTACTTTAAATCCAAATCCATTAAATGGAGTTGTTGAAGAAGCTTTTTTAATGTTCCAAATTTTCCATACTACCGGCGATTAGAGTGGTAATTTCTGCAAACTGTAAATTGATTATACGTAGCCACACCTTTTTCAGTGTAGTATTTTTCAACCACGTTTATTATATATTTGCTATAAATGTTAAACAAAACTGGAGACACGTTACACCCCTTCCTTAAGCTTTTTTTTTTATAAAAAAATAATATTTTTAACATATACATTATATAAATAATAAATAAAAATCATAGGATCAGTAGCTTAAAAGCATAATAACGAATCAACGCCCTACACAGAAAAGTTAAATAAAGTATTACTGTATAATTATTATCTCGCGCAGAAAACCAATTTTAAACATCTTTAAGACATAGACTGTGTGTAAAACTTTTTAGTTGGCAATTTAAAAGTTTTACGTGAACGCTAGGATTTACAAAGCAACAACAAATTTATTTTGTCGAATCGTGATTTATTTAAGTCCTAGCTTTTAAAAAAGTTTATGAATAAACTATATCTATTTTTTAATTATTATTACGTATTTTCAGCATTATCACAATTTAGCTCATTTAGTCCTCTTCTGGATATAAGTCTTCTTAAGTCTCCTTATATTCTTTATTTGTATCCAGTTTGTTTGTAACACGACGTCTGAGCAAGTAATGAGTAAATCTAGCTAACATTGTATATTTGTTCAAAAAATATATTGATTTTTCTTTTAAATACATACCGAATTTAGCAACCTTTAGACATTAAACTGAAAATTTGAAAATTTTTGTTGATGTTTATAACGTAAGCTTTGTATCAATGTAAACTTTCTTACTAGTTATAGTCGCGTAGTTTATTGATTATTGATTGTCAACGTTTCTCCCGCTATGGGACAAAGCATTCTCAGGAAGAAGAAAATTCCGATGACTTTTTATTAAAAAGTATAAAATTTTAAGGTACTACACTCTGTAAATATTAAGTTAATACATTTTTCGTTGAAAAGTCGTTATTTTATTAAAAAATCTATAATAAATTCAATATCATATTTTAAAAATATACCACCCTGTATATAAATCAATTTTCCACATTAAACTTTTTTTGTTTATTTGGTAAAAAAATCTACATCATAAAAAGCGATCGTTATATTATTGCATGGTAGTTTTCAATTAATTTTCCTAAATAAAAATAAATACTTGCAATTGATTTTTGTATTAAAATAAAAAAAACGGGTGGAATTTTACTGAAAAACAATTACGAACAACAAAGCAGAAATTTTAATGAGTCACATTTTTTCTTACGAATTTTTTTCGATATGCATGGAATTTTTGTAGCTTTTATAAAAGATAACCAAAATATATGTTTGTAATTGCATATGTTTTGGATATCTTGTTTGAAAATTTTGCAAATAATTTGAATTAAGGTATTGCAAAATCTTCCATTCTTTGATTACAATTTTTACATAATTTAAAAAAAAATCATGAAAATAATATATAATATTATGCTTTTATCAGAATAATGAAAATATTTAAGTAACACAAACATATTATAATTCATATAAGCAACGAGTGTATAAATATTATTTTTTTGTAATCAAAATGTACATTAACTATTTTTATAACTTTTTTTTTTTAAATCATAACTGCATCTTTTTATTATTCTATATTAATTTTATTTTTTAGTTACTTAGTTATTGTATTTGTTAGAGGATTTAATCTCTAACTGGATATCGTCTGCCAGGTTCTTCTGCCGAGGTAATTGTGGAGTATGTAGGTCATCTCGCCTTTCTAGACTGTCAATAATTTTTTTACAATGACAAATGGCAACCCAGTATTTGTTCAACCCTACTATCTGTTAACCAAAATATAGCGCTCTGCTATTGAACCACTAGGCTATATTTTTTTTATACCCATATTTTTCTTATCCATTTCGTCCTTTCATTTGTTAGTTGTTGGTCTAAATTTTCATCCTCAATAATTTTATTCATTTTATACATCAAATATTTACTGCTGTCTATCATTTTTTACTTGTCTTACACCTTTACCACATGCTCAACAAGGTCTTTTCTTCTTTCGCCTTTATGGAACTATCTATTCCATGCTAGCTTTTGGAAAGCTATTTTCATTTATTCTTCTGACAAGTGTACACATTATTGGTTATACTTTTTCTATTATTTTATTATTGTTTCCTTGATATTTAATCTTTCCAGTATTTCTTCAATGTTACTCTTTCTAATTCAGATACTCAACAAGATCCTCTCAATACTTCCATTTCTGCAGATACCTCTATATACATGTATATATGTATGTACCCGTTTTTGAGCGAGAGCTCTCTCTTTCGGGCGAAGTCTACTTTCAGCCTTATTTTTACGTCTTTAATGTGAGTAACAGGGCAGGTGTTACGTCAAAGACGGGATCAACAGCTTTTAAGGTGACTTTCGAACCACCCGAGAGCAGTATGCCAGTCCAGCGTTTGTACTTTAACTAAACAAACTTCTAAATATTTATAATCCCTCCACGCATTTAATATTTTTTTGTCCAGATCTACTACATCTGCTTCTTCACTTACACATATGATTTCCGTTTTCAAAGCCCCATACCCTATAGAGTACATTTAAGGCTTTTCTAGTAATGTACTCCAGATGTTTTCTGTCATTTTTGGCAATTATCATTTTCGTTTCCACGACTAACACAGATTTTAAAGATCGTAGAAGAAAGACATTTATTTATGGGAAATTCTTTTGATTTGGAGGTGACAATTTTAATTTTTTCACAGTTTTTTTTGTATAAACGATGTACCTGTCGGTACAGTCTCAACAGTTTCTTCTTCTATTTCTTCTTTTTCTTCTTTATTTTTTGCTTCTTCTTTTTCTTATTTTTCTTGTTTGTCTTCTTATTCTTCCTTTTTTTCTTAGGCAACAAATTGCCTTAATCTATTGATGAATCTGTCATTCTGCTTATGTCTGCATCCCATCCCATTATTTGCAACTCATCCTGATTACTTCGTTAGATGATATGTGTCTATTCCTCTCGATTTTGCATAAAATTTTCATTTCTCCTGTTGTTATTTTTTATTCTGGGCGTGTTTCGATGATATATGTTAATATGGACCTGACACACATATATTTGTATTTGTTCCGTTCTTTATGTTGTTTCACATAATGTTATTTAGACTCCCTGCTACGCATGTTGCTCTTTCGGCTTACGTTTTTACTTCCTCCTTCATCTCGCCGTAGCTACAGAGGGGAATTCCTAGGTATTTTACTTCCATAATTTGTTCGATTATTGTCCCATCTAAGACAAGTTTGCATCTTGGGTGGGCTGCAATGATCATACATTTTGTCTTTTCTGAGATCTTCATATTAAACATTTTTAATGATAATATAGCATTCTTTGGAGATTATCTTTGTTTTCTGCTATAACAAAGCAGACAATTTTTACTTACTTAGTCCCCATGAAATATTTTTTTTGATTATCTTATTCATAATTAGATTCATAAACAGGGGGATGAGTAATTTGCTTGGTTTTACTCCCGTGTCTGCTTCTATTGAAGCGGTCGTGGTGCCTTTGGCGGGTACTTGAATCGTGTCGTTTTTTTTTTAATTTTTCGGCGTCAGCTGCTTCGGCCACTGGCCGCATAAAAAAGAACGAGGCGTAAAAGGTCCTCACCATCAAACATACACAAGCAACAAAATTAAAATCTTAAAACCAATATCACAGTATTACGGTAAGAGTGTAAGAGCCATTTACCATCAAATCGTGTTGTTGTTGTTGTTGTAGATGCTGTTGTAGGAGGTTTAGAACTTCTTGTAAGTCAAATGCCTTTGGTGAATCTATAAAGCATAAGAACGCTGGCTAGTTTTAACTATTCTAAAAAATTCTTCTCGATTGTAGTCTGTGCATGATTCTCCTCAGTGGAATCCTAGCTCTTCGTTGGTAAGTTATATATTCACGTTTAACTCATCTGTAATGCTTTTTTGTTGTTAACTTTAGGCATCTATTTAGCAGATTGATTTCACAATGGTTTTGGATCCTCTTTCCCTATTTAAAATTTAATATGAGCTTGGTGTTCCCCCAGTCGTTCGATACCAGTTGATCTTTTATAATTTTGTAAATCATCACGGTGAGCTATTGCGATAGCTGTGTCCCTTTCTACTTTAGTATTTTGTCTAGAGTCAAGACCAACAGTCATTCTATTCCTTAGTTTCCTTACTGTTCCTTCTACGTATACCTGACATAGCGCTTTAAAATATTTAATCCATGTATTTATTTTGCTGTATCTTGCACTAACCACTTCTCGTGCTTCCTTTTCTTGTTCTCCAAACATTCTCATATTTTTTTTTGCTTGTCATAGAACATGTGTTTCATTTGTTTGCAAAAACTCTCCCAGTGCTCAGCTTAAATTTTCACACTACTAAGTGTGTTTTCTTTTTTATTAGTTTTTATGCTTGTTATATACCTTGTTCTCGTTATTGCTGGTTTGCTCAGTTTTCTCAGCACATTTCGCATTTATTGTTTGTCTAAACCACGGTGCGTTTACGCGAATGGATTGTATTTGGTGCCCACTTGCTTCTGCTGCTGCCTCTTGAATGTTGGCTTTAATATTTTCCCACTTCTGCTGAACACTGTCTAACTTAGCTGTTTTTATAAAAAGTATTCGTTAATTGACCCTCTAGTTCTTCGACTTTTAATGTGGTACTCTTTATGTTCTTAGGTTTCTGTGTCGTTTATAACCAACGTCTGGGGAGGTTAGACATCTTACGTCTAAAATTGTATCTGGTGTTTTTTTTTATTTGTAAATATATAATCGATTAATAATTTGTGTCCACGTGTATCACTATACGTGTACTTATATTGTTTCTTGTACTCGTGACAAGTATTGTTTATTCCTAGTTTGTTGATAGTAAATCAAAAAGTAGCTCTCCGTAGCTGTTTTTGTGTGACTCGTTGAAGTGCTTCTTATACCGAAAATTGCACGATTCCTATCATCGCATTGAAATAGCCGAGGTTTATACTGGGTTTGTTTCTGCTTTTTTATCAATTTTTGTTTATAAGTTGTCGTAGAATTCTTCTCATAGCTCTGCTCTTGTGTTCTGCTGTTATTCGATATGCTGACGATGTTAATGACTTGGTTCCTCAGGGTCATCCTTTTGCTTAAGATCATACACTTTGTTGAGGTAAATTACAAAAATAAACGTACCTTTGCGACCATAAACTTTTTTCAAAGATTTTCTTTAAACAGAAAATATTATCCACATACGATCTGATTGCTCTAAAGCCATTCTGTACCACTGTTTTATATAATTTTTTATGTAATAAGTTTTTGATAATCATCTTTAATCAAATCACATTCCTTTCCTAAATAGCCCACTAAAGGTGGATGTAACATATTTTTTTATAATTATTGCACTGATGATTTTCTTTTTAATATTATAATAAGATGTATTCAATTTTCCATTCGTGTTTAGGACTTATGCAGTTGGTAAATATTCTTTTTGGTGATTCGTAGAGCAATGGAGTCGATTTTTTAATTAGTTCATATAAATCATATATTGAATTTATTCGATATTGTTGCCAATCATACGCAAACAAGTAAGATTGTCATTTTAAATGGCTAATTGATTTTTCTTCTTTTCGAGTTGTTACTAATTGCAAACTTATTAGATATTTTTTTCTTCAAGGGGTGATTAAGGTCATTTGTATCCCAAACACTGTAGCCTATTGGGTTATTATGTATTGCTTCGCGAGGTGGTTTATGTAAAGAGATTCAGTTCTTCTATTAGCCTTAGTAAACCTTCCTAAATTCCTTCCTCAGTTGGTTTTCGATCCCTTTTTGTCATATTAAGTTCCTCTTTTCTGTTGTTTATAGGTTTATCTTCGAATATTATATGAGAGGCAAGTTGTACCTATTCTTGTAGTGTCTGCACATGGCCTTATCTTCATTTGTGAGGATACATATTTCGTACAGGTGACCGGTTATTACTTCCGTTACTGTTACTGTTCTAATATAATTCCCACTTAGTTTTAGTAGATCATTTGTAACGCTATGAGTTATGCTGATTATCATTGTCTTATTGTGTCTACTAGAAACTAGACCACTGCTTTTGTCACAGAAACTCTGGAGGTTTATTTTAATCCACTTATTTATTTTGATTTTTGCAGTGATCTTGCTGATCCCTACCATTGATCTTATTCCAGGTGTTGTATATATTTGCGGTCCCTTGTTTTGCAAGTTTTAAAAATTTTGCAATAGTGCCGGAATTACGGGATAGTACTTTTTTATTTTTTATTCGCAACATTTACATTAATATTTTCTAACTTTCTACGACCATCTGGTCTCCTAAAAATAGAAATATTGATAAAAATCATTGCAAAAAATTTATAAAGCAGAAACATTTTACATTATTAGTTTTCTACCAAACAATTTTCAACGCACACATTGGGACCTTAAGGACATATGTGACCCGCGCCGAGTTTTTGACTTTCAATGCGACCCCAGACAAAAAAAAGAAAATGCTCATCATTATCCTAAACTTTAGGCTAAAGCATTGGACAATTTTTTTTTAATTTTGTTTATTTTTGTGACTTCCTCAAATAAAATATAATAATAAAACGAATTTAATATAAATTTATGTAGTTTATAAAAAAAGTTTATATGGAATTTTTGTAGTTAAATTTTTAAAAGGTGTTATTATATCATCCTGTACATTTAAGTATCTTTTAAATGCATTAAATTATTAATATTAATAAGTATGAATGAGCTGAGGTATCCAAAAGTCGAAAAGTGAGATCACTAAAGTAAAACTAGTAAAACGATAAGAGACATGTAATTATTTAATTAAAAACGAATTAAAGTATTAAGTACATATTTTATATGAAATACTAACGTCATGATAAAAAAGAAAAGAAATTTTATCGGTCAAACGAGTACTAAACTGACACAAAATATCTCTCATACTCATGGGATTATTTTTTTTTTCACCAAACTTATTACATTTTTATATTTTTATTGAAATGTAATTATGTATTTTTGATTGAGATGTAATTATGTATTTTTGATTGAGTTTTAATTATGGATTTTCAAATGAAATGTAATTGTTTGTATAAATATTTGTGTCAGTGTCTATCTTGAACCTCATCGATAATACTTTATTAAAAAAAAAATAACAAACATCATTAATTAGCTACATCTTATATTATTTTCAAGTAATTTAGGGGAAACAATTTTAGAAAATTATTCATGAAATATTTCAATTAATAATTACAATCATCACGCATATATTCAATAAATATTGATTTTTAAATATTTTTTTAAACATTTTTTTATATAACAATAATTAGTTAATTAAAAAAAAATACTATTATGGATGCATCGCATGAGATATCATGTGCAACTTTACAATTATATGATAATGATATTAAATGTGATAAAATTTTTAATGAATAAATATTGTTTTATTATATTACACTTATTACATCTAATGGTACATATAATAAGCAAACGGTATGTGCGAAATATTTTAGATTTTTTATATTACCAAATTTAATTAAATTGACCTTGCTATACTAACTAAAATAAAAATTCATATATTCTCTTATAAAATATATTTTAAAATATTTATTTCACAATTAAATTTGCAAGTTTATATTAAATTAACAATTTATACGCTCCAGTTTTATTTGATGGACATTTTAAAAATTAATTATTTAATTTGCAATTGTTTCCTAAAATTATCATTTATTTTGAAATATTATTCGAATGTTTTTTTATCTGCAATCTAAAACAACTTTTTTAAATTAAAGACACAAACAAGTTTTCGTCTTCGTCCACAAATTGTATTAAACGTCCTCAACGCGTTTTTTATTAAATACTCATCAGAGGAGATCTTTAAAGGAAAATTAAAAAAAATGAAGAAAAGGTATTATACTGATAGACAATTTAACAAAAAATTTTATTTTAAACTTATTATTACTAGTTCTTCAAATTGTCTTCCTAAATATCTTGTAGTGTTAGTTGAAAAAAGAAGAAGAGTAGTTAGAAGGAGAATTAAAAAACTAATAAACAATCAAGAAATCAACTGCGAAAAACTCAAAACTAATTTCATATTTAAACTGCAAGCTGCAAAAAATTAGAAATTAAGACCCCCAAAAAAGTTAAAAGTAGGAGAGCCATAGGTAAAGACTCAATAACTGCTAAATTGTGGAATTATGCCCAAGAATAAATGGTTCATAAACTAACAGAATCCATTAAAAACATCTGGAGAGTGAAAAATTTTTATTAGACTAGAAAGCAGTGTTTATACACCCGCTGCATAAAAAGGGAAAAAATAGATGTTAACAACTATAGAGGGATTTCACTACTACAACTCTCATATAAAATCTACCATAAAGCACAAACAGAGTAGAAAACCAACTAAATTCACAACTGGAGGACTATCAGGTAGCTAATTAATTTATTAACTTGAAATCAGTAATAGAACCTCAAAGCGAAATCTAGAAACTATGTAATTACGTTTGTTGACTTTAAGAAAGCCTATGAATCAATTAGGGAAACACTTTTTAAGATCCTGAATGAATTTGGACCAGATGATAAAACAAAGAGGCTGGTTAAATAAACCTAACAAGTAGAAACTCGAAGATTAAATTCCGAGAATTAATATTGGAACCCTCTGAAAAAAAGATGAGCTTTCACCACTCGTATTAGAAAAAATAATAAAAAGTGGAGACCATAACCGTAAGAGCATAATCTAAATGACAGAACTAGAATAGGGTACAAGAAAGATAATATTACTTTAGATTGCCTAGTGTTTGCAGACGATTTGGTTATCATGTCCAATTCAATACAAACAAAACATATACAGAAGCTTAAAGAACAAGCAGAAAAATCATGACAACAGATTTCCTTAAAAAAAAAACAAAATTTATAACTAACATAAAATTAGCTTCGTAAGCACTACAAGGCGAATGCCGCGAAATAAAAAAAGTCGAATATTTAAGTATTTGGGGAAAGTAATCCAAAATAATATTTATCTACGGATAAATAAAAGGAATAAAAAAATGTGATCAGAAGCACTGTATAGAGCTGAATGACTGAAATGCAACAAGACAATGTAAAAAAAACTAGAAATTGAACAGAGTAGGATTTTATGAAAGATCTTTGAAAAATGGAGAAGAAAGCAGAAGGAGACATAATGCAGAATTATATACACACGTAAAGAAAATATAGGATATAATAGGAGAAAGAGGATTTTTTTTCTACAGTCACTACTACTATGCAGAGAGAAGAGCATTTAGAGCAGACATAGTGAGGTGCATAAAAATATCGAGGATGCGATGGGCGGGACATATCCAAAGGTTACCAGCTGAACGACATGTCAGGATGATAACAGATTGCAGAGTGCAAGGGACAAGGCGAAGAGGAAGACCAAAACTTCGATGGCGCGATGGTGTGGACAGTGATGCCAGTGTTCTTGGATTTAGAAACTTGAGAACGAAAGCGTTAGACAGGAAGGGATGGCGTCATATTTTATGGGAGGCCAGGGCCCACAAAGGGCTGTAGTGCCAAGATTGATTGATTGATTAACGTTACCAGTCTAACATAAGAGTGGAAGCATAGCAAAACCCAGCACTCTTTTGGAGCTTACGATAAACCAGGAACGTTTTTCATAATGTTTTAGGACTACCACGTATTTAAAGAGTCAAAAGGACATCTATCAATGAAAAAGTTAGGAAATACTGATCTAATGTGTCCGTGAATGTTTTGGACGAGATAGTTTTTTCTTCGTAGATCTCTTGTAGGATAGGAATAGCAGGATTTGTGGGATTGTACAGTTTAATCAAGGTATTCTCATAGAAGCCTGATATATTCGTGTAGTTGATGTTATAATGCTGAAGTGTGCTAGTTTATGCTCTGAATTTTAGTTATGTAGAGTATCCCAAATTCTCAACCTGAATTATGTATGAATTAACAACCTTCTATGGTCAAGAGCAAGAAAAAAAATTCTGCGATTCAAATTTATTTAAAAACTGTCTATAATTTAAATTTTCAGTATTGCAAGAAGAGTAGTGGGCGTTGATTGAAGTATTTATAATACTTCAAGATTCCAGTCATTTTATTGATCATACCATATACATATATGATAAATGTATCAGAGTTTAGTCACCAAACTATAGCCAAACTGCTTCCTGAGCATAATAAAACAATTTATATAACGATGGTGATAACGTTATCTGTCGATAAGAAATGACTTTTATAGATTATTTCCGTTAT
>JARJDX010111340.1:0-15346 GCA_030264735.1 Gymnusa sp. GC000175 | reverse complement strand
CACACGACTTTCATTTACGAATTTAAAATATATCCGTTACTTTTAATAGAAACATAACTATATTATATTAATTAACAGCCAATTTGTTTGGTACTATGTTTCTGCAACTACATTTTCTTGTAAAATGTATGTTGGCAATAACTCCGTCATTCTTGAATGATATATAACCTCATTCATTAATTGTCAGCTAATTATAATGTCAGTGAGACTCGGCTACTTGTTGGGCACAAGTTCATGATTTTCAAAAAATCATAGCTGGAGAACGGGAGCGTAATACAAACTTTTAATTAATATTTGATACAAATTGTGCGTAGATTCATCCTTAACCCAATTTCAAGAGCAGATATTTGTGCTTCAAAAGCCAAGCCCTGGGATTCAGCCGACGCGAACCCTTGAAAACGACCCCGAAAAAGCATTTTTTATTTTTTCGACCCCTAAATGTTAAAAAAATGGCTGAACATTTACGTCATGACGCCATACTGTTTGTAACACAGGGTCGGTGCAAAGGCTCCCCCGGTCGGTTTTTAAGAGTCATCGATTTATGGTGTCGATAAAAATTGGGCACCCCCAGGTCGGGATAGAAAAGAAAATGACGTAAGAAAAGCCCATGACTCAATATCCAGAACGCAAACAAGCGAGACCGTGAAGCAGATTAAAATATTGAATAAAATAATAGCAGCTACAAAACGCATCTTTAGAGAAAATAAAGCACATATAAAGATAGGAAGCAAACCATTATATAGCTTCAGAATAACCAAGGGCCTCCTCGAATCACATCACCAAAAATGTTCAAAACATTTCTGGAACAAGCTTTAAAATTATGGAGAAGAAAAAGTGAAGGCATGGAAATACCAATTAGAAATATGTATACATTTATGCATACTAAGCTTTGCAGATGATCAGGTGTTAATAGCACAGGAGAACATAAAGATATGATGCGAAAATTAGAGGAAGATTACAAATATTACGGTCTGGAGATAGACAAAGCTGTGTTCGATGAGATTAGAGAGATATGGGGAACAAAAAGCTTTAAGTACCTGTCACCCACAATCTTAAAAAACAGAACCACAGAACACAAAATCAAAAGCAGAGTAGGACAAACAAGAACATAAATAAAACAACTAAACCCAGTACTATTACACAAAAAACAAGAATATATAACATAAAAGTACTTAGTATAATATCTTACGGAGCAAAATATAATACAAACTATTTTTAAATTATTTTCTTACGTACCAAATTATTTCTGGATTGACCAAACCCCATTCCACGATCAATCGCTCACGAAGCGGTTAAAGCCATGGATTGTTTAGCAAAAATCTTGGATTTTAAGTAACCCCATAAAAATTAAAGGGGGTTAAGTCAAGTGACCAAGCTGATCACAGGTGTGGGCTTTTAAGGCAACATATTCGTTAAATTGCATTGATTGTTTTCTTTTACTTTAGTAGAAGTCTATGTCGTTTTTTTTAAAACGGAATAATGAAATTTAAAATAAAATGCATATCTGTGTAGAGGATACAAAGATCTTTAATTTGATATGTCACTTGACCCCCTTTCCCATTTAAGATTTTCGTGGGCGTGGCTTTGGGTGTTAGAATGGTGAAGATATAATGGTGAAACTAGTATTGTCTCCTTAGAACTTAATTCGACGTATTTTAGTTAATTCTTGAAATCCGAACATAATCTGAGGTAACAGCCACGGTCGTATAAACAGGTCTGGAAACTCTATTGTTTGACATGAGTCTCTTACGTGTTGTCAAACTCGTAGTCCCTCGCTCAGCTACCAGGTGGCGCATGGATCTAAGTATGTTGCGCCCACGGTCGTATAAACAGGTCTGGAAACTCGAGGCTGTTTCCTATGTAAGTCCGCTAAGTGTCAACTGTCGCGTAGTGCCTAAAGAGTGGCGCATGAGTCGAGGGATGTTGATAAAAAAAATTTATTGTGTTTTTAACATTTTATTATGTATGTATTATGTAATATTTGAGTAAAGTATTTCACTTAAAATGTGCGGGTATTATCAATCAATCTTTATATGGCGGGGCTTGAAAATAGAACGATATGGCGCAACATACTTAGATCCATGCGCCACCTGGTAGCTAAGCGAGGGACTACGAGTTTGACGACACGTAAGAGACTCATGTCAAGCAATGGAGTTTCCAGACCTGTTTATACGACCGTGAATAAGCCTTATTGCTAAAGATGATGTTTTAAAAAAAGTTTATTCATTGTCTTCATTGCAATGGTCTTGTGGCTTAAGCTTCTAAGTTAATTTAACTTTGTAAGGGTAGATATGAAGATCTTTGGTTAGAAATCGTTGCAAACTGGTTCTGCTAATGTTTAACTGTTGATAACGACGACGTATTGATGTTCCTGGATTATTATCAATACTGACTGACATCTGCAATGTATTCAGCCGAGCGTACAGGACGAGGACACGGTAGACTTTGTTTGTTTATAACCAAACCAATTTCCTTAAACTTTTTAATTAATTATTGGATGGTGGACTCATTAATTGAAATATGAATACCAAAAATTCCACGAACATTCGCCAAATTTGTAATGTGTTTTACGTCGTTCTTTTGTATAACGACCCATTTTTAAAAATCTCAATAACAGCAGGTGACAAAAGTCAAACATTAGAGTTGCCAACTTAAATATAAAAACACTGGAGGTAAATTGAAATCCGGCGTACCCGATGGGTCACCCTATAAAAGTTGTAGGATTTTAAGAGTTGTGTTTAACTTTTGTTTCCTATTTTCTTTGCAACTTTATCTGTTTTCTGACTAATTTATTACATCTTTATATAAATAATTAATAGAAGGAGCCTAAAGATGAACTGGGTCAAAAAGATAACGAACGAAGATGTAATTATAAGATTAAAAAAAAAAAAGAAATGAGAAACCCAATGAAGATCAGAAAGTTGCAATACTTAGGTCGCGTGATGCGGTGTGGAAGATAGGAATCCCTGCAAGAGATCATGCAAGGCAAGATACAGGGTCGGAGAAGCCAGGGAAGAAGATGCATAGAATATATTAAATTGTAGCTCCACCTATTTATTTCAAGCTGCGACATGAAAAATGCTAACCCCCATGTCGTTTCTTTAAGAGAATACCAGTTCAGCTTCTTGATCTTTGCTTCTTCCCATTCTAGGGTTTGCTTTATGACCTAAATTCTTATTTTTTCGAAATTATTAACACCTCCTGTTTAAGTATTTCACCTATTTAAGGTTTATTGGTCCTTTAAAGTATGGTAAATAAACTATGAGCTTGGCCTTCTTACGTTCTAAATATGGTTTTATTAAAGCAAAATATTTACATTTTAAGGGTTTAAAACCTCTTATTTCAAATTGTAAAATAAACCCAGAAGTAAAAACATTAGTGTGATTATTGTTATTTAAGAAAAAAGATTATTAATACTATTAATTCTATAACAAAAAAAATATTACTTTTTAAAAAATTATAAGTTTCTCTTTTTTGAAATGAAGTAAATTAAATCAAAAATTTATATTTTTGTATACACTAACTTTTTAACTATTTTTGTAAAAAAAAGTTATACTTTTACTAATAACAATTTACCATTTAAATTATCGTTATTTATTTATTAATTATTAAGCACCCTTATTTAGTTTTAAAAAATTCAAGAACAACAAAAAGTTTTTTTTATTTGGACATTTTTTGTAACATGATTTACATAAAAAATTTTAATATAAATAATTTATACCGTGGATTTTTAGATAAAAGAATTGCTTGTGTCAAAAATATTTTAGTTGACATAATAATGTCGAATAAAAAATTATCTGATGGTTTATTAAGATTCAGTTTGAATTTTCTTTACATAACATTTCAGCATCCTTTAAATAATAGAGAAATGTTTCAATATATTAGTACCGTCATCATAATGATAGCGTCATTTATAATATACTCTTTAGCTGTTACATTATTTTTAAAATCAAAAGGAGATGTTGTAATCTTTGCACAAGCTTTAGCTACTGTTGGACTAATAAACCTAGTACGAATTTATATACATTTAAAGATACTTTTTGTATAAGATTTTTATTTTAGGCCATTCTTAAATTGATACCACTCATCTATTATAAAAATAAAATTATTTTCTTGCTTAAACGAAGGGAAGAGTTTTGGAGCCTAGATGATACCACTTTGGGTTGTAAAGAGAAAATTAATTTAATTTACCGGCTAGCATTGGGTGTATTGAAATTATTTTTCACTTTATTATGTATTAATCACCTGTTTTTTTGGTCAACCTTAAAATATTCTAAGCATGATTTACCCGGACGGGTGTGGGTAACTGATGCCACATATAAATATAATCTGATTTTGCAAATTTATTACACATTTGTAATAACTTCTTTAGTAATGGGTACTAATGGATTATTTATTTCTTTAATTAGTGATGCTTTAACTCAATTTCGTATTTTAAACATTAAAATTGGTAACATTAACAGAAATGAATGGAAAGAAGATTTTGCCAAATGTCTTAAACATCATAAATTTCTTTTAAGGTATAAAATTTAACATAAGTACAATAAATATTTAATAATACGTTACATATTTTGCACAGAACACTTTTGATCGTAATATCAATAATATTTATAAAAAATAATTAAAAAAATAAATTATAAAGACATGATTATATTGCGAAAGCTAGCAACGTTTTTGCCACTTGATTTTAGCAAGGCTCATTCTTTTGTATCCTCTCAGTTTTTATTATATAGAGGGCTGTCGGTCGGTCTGGCTGGCGAAAGACGTTGCGTTTACCTGTTTCCCGGTGCAAGACCCTGATTTCAAAATAAATAAAAAATCTTTTTTAATAATTTTAGTAAAGCTGGCGTTGCTAGCTCATAAATTATAAGTATGTTTATTTACAAAGCCTTTAATTAGTAAGTATTTCAGTTTTGTCAAGGATATTGAAACTGTTTTTGTGTTACCTCTATTTATGCTTTACGTATTAACAATGATATCAGGATGCATGGAAATGTATATTATTACCGAAACGCAAGTATTTTAAAATGTATGTTTGTTTATATACATACTTAATTTTAAACTTGCAGATCAGAAAATTTGGAAGTTAAAGCTAAATGTGTAATATACATCTCAGGTTTATTTCTGCAATTGTTTATCTTCACAATACCTTCGAGTGAATTAACTCAGGAGGTATGCATTTTGGAAAAGAATAATTTTTGAAATTAAAAATTTATTTCATGAATTAATTTTTTTGTGTAGATTTTAAATTTATCACATTCATGGTACATGTGTAATTGGATTGAAGCTCCTAATGAATACCGAAAATCCATTCCATTTGTAATTATGTTATCACAGCAAGTGATGGATTTTCAAGTATTTGGAATATTTACCATTAATAGAATGGCTTTGATTAATGTAAAAATAGAAATATTGTTTAACTCATTTTTTAAATTTAAAAATTTTAGGTTTTTAAAACATCAGCATCTTTTCTTACGTTAATGAGGAATATGAAAAAGGTTGATAATTAAGAATAATCTCAATTATTGTCTAAAATTATCATTACTTAAATTACTATAAATGTGTATTGAAATAGGAGAAAACGACAAAAATTATTCTAAAATGACAACAAAACATATTTCTAAAATTAATATATACACCAAAATACACAATTACAAACGAAATTTTCAAGGAAGCAAATAAATTAATAATTAAGAACGAAATAAAATAAATATAAAAAATTTAACTAGGAAAATTAAATATAACTAGAACTGTAAAACAAAGAAAAGGCATACAAAAACACCTAACCAAAAACTGAAATCATAAACCCAAAAGGACAATTTGTGCTAGGAATTAGACCATGTAACAATTAAAAAAAAGAAGATAAAGTAGATGAGGAAGGGGAATGACGTTTTATAAACAAATAGATCAATATGAAAATGGGATATTACCATAACACCTAGTAATTTTAACACCATACTCGGAAAGGTGAACAGAACGAACGAGTAGAAAAATATGGGCTTGAAAAAAAAATGAAAAAGGAAACCGGCTGATTCAATTCTGTCAAGATGTCAAGATTAAACCATAATGAACATCTTCTTTTAACTACCAAAACATATGCTTTACATCTAAAGATGAGGAAGATAGAATAATGAGAAATCAAATTGACTTTCTTACAATCAACCAATGATACAAAATCGTAAAGACGTATCGTCGTCCGACCATAATTCTAAGTGGCAAAAATAATAATTAAGCTAAAATGACCAACAAAAAAGCGACAAAGAACAAATTAGACCCAACTGAAAAACCAATAAATAAAATTAGAAGTACAAAACGAGATAAACAATAATTAAAAATAGATCTTAAAAAAAAACGTCAAAATATACTCCAACAACATGTCCCAAGATGTAAATACGAAATGGGAGAACCTCAAAAATACCAACAAAACAATTGCAGCAATTAAATCAAAGCTGGATAACAACTCAAATTTTACAACTCATGAATGTGCGTCCAAACTATAAAAACACCAAAGAACATCCAGAGAAGAATTAAAAACAAAATCATGTCAGCAAAAAATTGTATATAAACAAATGCAAAGAAATAAAAGAACTTCACCTTTTAATATACATAAAAAAGTAAAAGAGCTAACGAAACCCTAAAACGCAAATAACTAATATATTAATGAATAAAAACGAAAAGGTAATTATACATATCAAAGAAAAAAAATTGAGGTGTAGTCACCACACGACAGGCAATTAGATTGGCAGTGTGTCTCTGCAACTTCATTTTGTTGTGCAATGTATGTTGGCATTGGCAATGACACAGTCACCTTTGAATGTTATATAACCTATTTAATTAATTGTCAGCTAATTATAATGATAGTTTGTATTTGTTACTTGATGAGAATAAATTCAATAAAATGTTGCTTAGCAACGATCAAGGATGAGTTCTTAAAATGTTAAATTTTGAAGAAATAAATGATAAATACAAAATTTGTTCAAGGTTCCGTCTAGAAAGACCAAGTGGGTTTCCAAATTCTTTGCCTTTTTTGTCTTGTAGCTTTTTTAATTAGAATAAATCTCTCTCTCTCTCTTTCTCTCTCTCTCTCTAGTCGCTGACTTCATGGCTGAAGAGTCGTGATCCCATGCTGCCGTTTTATTATGTCTTAATGGAGTTAGTTATCTTCCTCCATTTATTCCTGTCTTCAGCAGTTTCTCTTGAAGTGGTGTCCCGGTGATCTCTTGTACCTGGTCGATCCAGCGTTTTGGAGAACGTCCTCGAGGTCTTGTTTCTTCAATCTTCCAATGGATGACAAGGTTTCTCAAGTTTGTCCCCCGTTATACGACTAACATGACCGAAATATTTGAGTATTTGCCGCTTTATAACGGTTGATAATCTTGGGTCAATGTCAAGTTTCTTTAGTATAGATGCATTAGTTCTATGCGCTTTCCAAAGGATTCTTAGTAACTTCGTCCACGTCCACATCTGGAAAGCGTCTATTCTCTGTCGATCTGCTGTTTTCAGAGTCCATGCCTCAACAACGTATAGTGCAATTGGAAAAACTAGTGAATTCACGAGTCTCCGTTTCGTTCTTTTCGTGATGTGGTCGTCCTTCCATACTTTTGTTAGTTTTGCCATGGCTGTTTTGCTAGAGTTATGCGTCTTCTGATTTCCATGGACGCATTACCGTCTTTATTTATAATGGAGCCTAGGTAAAGTATGTTGTCAACGTTCTCTTCGTTCATTATATTGGGTGGATTTTCTGTCCTGTTAACACGGTCTACTACCATGAGCTTTGTTTTTTGACGATTTAGCTTAGGCCCAAATTTTAAGCTTTCCCTCTCGACTTCTCCCAGCAGTTGGGCCATCTCTTCTTCGTTTTGTGCAATGATGGTGGTGTCGTCGGCAAACCGGAAGTTGTTTATTTTTGTACCGCCGATGACTATTCCGCCTTCCCAGTTCTTTAGAGCTCTTATTAGTATAAACTCTCCGTATATGTTGAATAGCAAGGGTGATATGACGCATCCTTGTCAGACACCTTCTCTTATTTTAAAGGGTCTTGAGTTTCTTCCTTCGATCTTAATAATTCCTTTGCTATTATCATATATTGACGAGGTGAGGAGGAGTTCCCATGTCTAGGAGAGCATTCCATAATTGCTGCCAGTTGACACAGTCAAATGTTTTGCTTTAGTCGAGGAAGCATAGATATGTGGGCTTTGCAAAATCTCTGGCTTTTTCAATCATTTGTCGTACATTCATAATCTGCTAATCTCGAGTGCCTTTGCCACCCATGAATCCAGCTTGTTCCCGTGGAGTTTGTCGATCTAAGAAGTTACTGAGACGTTGTAGCAGAATTCTAAGCATAACCTTGCTTGGGTGAGATATTAATAAGGTAGATAGAAGAATAGATCATTAGAGCGTATATTTACAGGCGCGAAAACCATATCACACCTTTTTTGTTGATTCTATTTGTTAACTTTTCCATGTACCAGTCATACATATGCAGTGTATCTGTAGTGTTGGCTACATATAAAAAACTTTTTTATTATTAACTTTAAGAAAAAAAATTATTCTTTAGAAAATGAAAATTTAAAATAAGTAACTCTTATTTTTTATTATTCTACAACAAAAAAGACTTAACTTTTAGTTGAAATTTTATTGTTATTATAATAGGTGGTGCTGTAAACGCAGGAAAAATTCTTGCGTTATATTTTTTTGCAATTACAGCGCCACCAACTATCATTACAAAAGAGTGTTTTAGGTAAAAGTCATTTATTTTTTTCCGCACAATCCGAATCTGCAATAAAAAGTGGGGTCTCCGCTTAAAATTTTAAAATGGGGACCCTCACTTTTCATTGCAGATTCGTATTGCGCGGCTACTCAAATTGAACCACCACCCAAAAAATGTATCGCAAAAATGTAGGATACGTAAAAATAAATCGTTGTGTTGAAGCATTATTTCTAAAAAATAATTGTTTCAGTTTTAATGAATTTATTCCATAATTAAGCCGCTTTTTTTTAACAATAATAAAACTTTTTTAATAGCATTTTGCACAAGAATTTTGTGATGTATGGTGTCAAAATTTTGATGCTTAGGAAATATTTTATTTTACTTTATTTTAAATTAAAACAAAATTGTTTTTTTTTTTCAAAATATATTGTTTTTGTTTAAAAACATTTTTTAATAATAAACAAAGGTTTTTTTATTTCAAACCAAAAAAAGAAAGAATTTTATTTCTAGAGATTTTTAAAAAATACAGAGTAAAGCTCCAGTAGTACCAGCAATAAATTAGAAACAATATGGTGAAATCTTCAAAACTTTAGAAGGAAGTCTGCCCATTAAAAATGTATACACATTACACACACACACCCAACACATATAATTATTATTTTAGTCAATTCTTGTTTGGAGGAACATAAAAGATGTATTTCTACCAAAATTATAAAAAAATCTTTTTAGCATGATTACCACACTATCTTAATATAGTAAACATAAAAATGTATCTATGCAAAAGGTCATTCTGATGGTTTTTATCAATAATCAATTGAATAAATTTAAAAAATTTATAAATTTAATTATAATTTATTCAACCCTGCAGAAATTAATTTATTTATAATTAAATTAGGACCGTCTCTGAATTTCCTAATATTATCTTAAAATAAAAGTACCCTTTTAACATCTCATTAATTTCAAACGATTAAATAAAACAAATCAGCGATAAGATATGGAAAACCCGCAAACACACAGCTCCATTTATTAACAAAGTAGACTGGGATTTTATTAACCCGCAATCAAGCCAGGGAAGTACCCAGACAATCTTTCATCCTATAAAAACCTCGCGCTGGATTTGCAAAGTATCCAGTCTTCGACATCCAACTACTAAACCTCTACGAAACATTTGCATTAGCAAAAAAAAAACTTAAATAAAAATGAATCAAGTTTTCGTTGTGCTTTTAATGTGCGCGGTTGCTACCTTGGCATACCCTACCAATTATTACGATATTATTGAAGACGCCGAAGGCCAACAATATTATCTAATACCTTTTGATGGAGAAGTAAAACAGCACGAACGTGTCCGCAGGTGAGATATTTATTTATTTAATAACACTTTCTTGTTCCTATTAAAGTAATTTTTAATTTTGAATGCAAGCTTAATAATTTTTAATCATATAATTAGAATTATGATTAAATTACATATTTGAAAAAATATATATTTTGCATGATATTATTACTTACTGTATTTGTTATGATTTTATTCACTAATATGTATATTTTTTACTCCCTTGAAAAGTCATTTTAATACGACCCTTCATTAGATACAGTTTAGTGCCGATTCGGGTGTTTTCGGCAATTAAAAATGCTAGAAGTTTCATTAAACGAGGCTTGAATTATTGTTTTGACATATCTACCCCCAAATGAAGTTGGTATTTTGGCTTTTGTCAGTTTTGCATGAAGTTTGTTTGTTACATGGAAATTGACGTTTCATAAAGAAGTTGCTTTTTTTATTTGGTTATTTCGTGGTTGAAAAAATATAGTATCTAACGCGTTTTATAAACTTCTCCAGACACCTGTTTATTAAACACTCTCTCCGCTTTGCGTCACTCGTGCCTAACATAAAACACGTGACTAAAGTAACGTTTATAAAACTTGTTGTATAATATACTATTTTGACATATATTGTTTATTTTGGTCAATTAAATTTTAATTATGTTACGTTTGTTGTGTTTCTTTGATATTATTATTTTATTTCATATAATATTATACTATTAAATCACTGTATGATAATTTTTAATAATTAAAAAGGCAAACATCTGGAGGCATTGGTTCAGAAGGAATTGACATTTCTCACACTGGAAACATATTAGACAATAAAAATCACCGATTAGACGGAACTGCTTTTGCATCAAAACCTTTCCCAGGACCAATTACAGCTGGAGGAAGCTTAGACTACGCTCACAAACCAACAGGTGAGTTTCGTTTTATTAATATAAAGAAAGTAAAATTACATTTACCTTGCTAAAATATAAAAAATATTATTTGTCTGTACAAAACTTTTGAGAAAATATTATTTACAAATTTTCTACATCTAATATAACAAACGTATCTCAATTATTTTCGTCGATTTATAAAAGACTGACTTTTATGTTAAAATGTGCAACTAGCAAGTAATAAAATAAAGTATTTGTCCATGCCATTTTAAAATTTAGGTCAACTTAAGATAAAATGTTTTCGAAATAGGACATACAAGTATTGTTAATATAATTTTCAATAAAAGTACTTCGTCATTGTAAAAAGTAATTAATATCATAATTAAATTATTTAAAACAATTTTTGAAAACGATCATTTTCTTATAAAAGGTAGTGGATTAAGTGTTGGTGCCCAACACACTCCCAATTTTGGTACTGATGTCACCGCAAGAGGTAATTACAACTTTTTAAACTCAAGAGATGGTAGGACTTCTGCTGGAGTTTCTGGGGAATACAGCAGACATTTTGGAGGACCTTTTGGTAATAGCAGACCAAATTACGGAGCTTTTCTCAATTTCCAACACAGATTTTAGTTAATAATTTTTTAAATTAAATAAGCATTTATGTGTCCTATTATTTATTATACGCTTTTTTAACATATAACTTATTTATGTGCCAAATATATTTCTAAATAAAATTTAATATAAAAAGAAAAACTAGTTTTATTTAAACACAGTCTTTACCTATAAATTGATGGTTCGAGTAGATCGGCTGCATTTGGTTACCGTTCCAGGACCGGATAAGGAAGGAGAGTTTGGGAATACTAAAAACCACTTTTAAAAAACTTCACTTTATCGCTGCGTATGCTCCGGACATCAGTAAAACTAAAAAAAATGAACTACAAAAGGTCAACAACATAAAACCCGTGACAAATCTTTCTAGTACATATCCGTTTCGTATGTTGGCTATAAGCATGGCTATCTTGACTTTATTGGCTGATGTTTAGAAAAGTTGTGTTGTATTTGGCGAAAACAACCATTTTCTTGGATTCTGCAGCCAAGAAATTCTTTTCCTTTTGGGGCTTCGCTTTCCGTATACTTATCCCTATAGAAAGAGTTGTAGTAGGCCATATCGGCACTCATTACGTATTAAGTGTCCTATTCCATTTTCCGTTGTTTTAAAGTGATAAGTATTTTGCACTTTTTTCAGTCTACATAGTACTTTTTTATTGGTAACCTGGTCGACACTTATAAGACTTTCAGAACACGTCTGAAGCACCACAATTCAAAGACCTCCAGCTTCTTTGTAGATGCTTCATCCAACATCCAAGATTCTACTCTATAGAGAAAAACCGCAAATATATAGCAGCGCAGTGGACGGATTTTTTTGTGAATGGCTTTTAAATATGGTGAGGCGTTCTCATGAACGCCACCCTGGCTTTCTCAATTCTCTGCCTTATGTTAAATAAGTGGTACCAAGGTTTATTTAAGCCTGTACTTTTCTTAACTATTGCTATCATCCTCTGATGGTTTACTATTATTTGTCCCGGTGAAAATAAACTTTTTACGATGACCATATATTTAGTTTTCTCCATGTTAAAGTCTACGTTATAGTTTTGACTTCCTTCTGCGATACGGGATATTAGGGTTTATAAGCCTTCTAGGATGTTTTAAAAAATAATAGTGTAGTCTGCATATCTGAAATTTACACGTTTATCAGTATTCACTTATTAATATCCTTTCTACCACAAAAGTACCACAAAACTGGAAGCAGAGCATAAACATCCCACTAAATAAGAAAGAGATTAGAAAATGATTACTAACACATCTCAATGCTTAATACCTCTCTCATGGCGGATAATATCGCTAAAAAATTAACCATGCGAGAGGAACAACAAGGTTTTCAGAAAAACCGCCCAACCACGGACGTAACTATGTGGTTGGTAAAATTTTAGAAAAATCATTGGAATTTAATAAACTTGCTACCTCTGCCTTGTGGAGCTCAAGATGGCATTCGACAAAGAGCGACTTTCAAACGTGCTAAAAGCTGTTATAACGTTAAATCCGACTATAATATCTTCTAAAACAACTAAACACAAACAATAGGACAAAACTAATTACTGCGAACGGCGAAGAAACAGAGATCAGAATTAATACGACTGGGCGACAGCCTTAGTCCACAATTATTCAACCTTCTAATAAACAAAATAACTTAAAGCCTGGACGAGCAACTCACGAATACGTCGTTTTGCCACGCTGATTAATCCATTATCATTGAATGTCAGAAATTGGACTAAAATGGCTGCTAAGCACATTTAAAGCAGTATGCGACAAGGCCAATAGGAAAATTGCCACTAACAAAACTAAAACTCAGATGAAAATCTAAAGGATGGACTACAAGTCCGCAAGAATTTCAGTCGCACTGCGCAGACCAATATAAAAGAATAAAATACCTACCAATAGAGAGTAAATCTAAAATCTATAAAGCATGTGTTATACCCGTACTTACATATGTAGCGGATACAAGAGCCGACACCGCAAAGACAAAGAGACAATTAAGGACCGTGAAAATGATGATATTATGCACATTGATGGATAGCAAAACCAATATAGAAGTTGGGATGAATGCAACACTCCGGACCATGCGGGATGGTTACAAAGCTGACACGAACACATTACGCGAATGTGTGATGCTCGCCGAGCAAAAGCAGCAAGAAACAGTCAAATATACACGGACCTTTCGGCAGATCACTAAAGAGATGTAAGGCAACTTGGATATTTGTCTCTCAAGAACAGCAAGACCAGGAGTGAAGTATCGTCATCACAAGCCAAACGGTTTTCAATGAGAAGAAGAAGTATAAATAGTTTTCTACCACTTCTTATTAAAAGCTATTGTAATATTAAATTTTATGTAAGTTAATTTTTTTTATTGCACCCTCACAAAACAGTATATATCTCAAAATAAATTTCTGTCTGTACAAAATATAATTTATTTGTGGTTGCCTGGATAAGGCACCAATATTTTCCAAAGTCAAAAACTGTCAAACATGAATTATTTAAAAACACTTCAGAATAAGTTGGAATCCATATGGATACCTAGAGGAGTATTTTTAGATTCTAATCAACCTGAACCAGAAGTAAAAGATAAGAGTGTAGGCACTAATGAAGAAGAAAAACCGGACGTGGGTAAACCACCCCACCCAATTTTCCGTATTGTAAAGATGTTTTCAAATAAAGCAACTATAACAACAGAAGATAAAAAAGTAGGAACAGATGATAATTTTGAAAAAATTGTAGTGGTGGATGAAGATTTAGAAATTCCATTCGAACCAATAATTATGTTTGATAAAAATGTAGGAACTGAAGACGATGATTTTTATGATGAAACACCATTTCCTATTGTTATTGAAAAATTGGAGGAAAGAATAGGAAAAAAACGTAAAAAGAAGGATAAGAAAAAAATAATTACATCAGATTCAGTGGTGACTGATAGTTTATTCACTATTGGTGGCCCTAGCGAATTGTTAAATAACTTTTCCAGTAAAGTTCTATCAAAGCAAGGAAAAAAATGGTCGCATAAAAGAATGTTTAGGGGAAGCAAAAGATCGTTTCTTCACAAAGATTCTGTACTTGGTCGCAGTAGATTTTCTCTTATATTCGAAGAAGATTTAGAACTTAAAATGGATTTTAGGACGACTCGGCAAGAATTTTTACGCAACCTTAAGCAAAAAACCAGTTTTCTGGACAAATTTAAAAATTTCCTTACCAAAGTTTCAAAGGTGAGATTAAATTGTAAATAAAACCAAATATTTTGATTGTAAATTTTTAGCATGGCAGTTTACCCAATGAAATGTTTACTTATTGGGAATTTATAATGATGCTGTTATTTTTCGAAATAAACGTGGGGCAAGTTATGGCAATTGGAGTTTTATTTGTTAGATATGGCATTAGTAAAATTAATTAAAAATTTCATTTCATCGCTCGCACTAACATATTTTATTTTAGTTGTGAGCTCAATAGTAATGGTTGTCTTAAATATTTTTATAAACATGCCCATAACAATGTACGTGCTATCTTTAGGCAGCTACTCTAGAAAAATGTGTTTGAAATTCTTCGAATGTGCTCCACTTTTCAAGGGTTTGTCGTACACCCTCTTGGGCGTTTTTATATTTTTAGAAGCGCAAAGGATTTTCCACATTCAAGCCTCAATAAGATATATAGCTTACATCCTTTACGATTACAAATGGAAATATTGTGAGAAGTTATATGAAAACCCGGCTTGTGTACCAATAAACACAACTGAAAAACATAATATGATATGTCCTTTGACCCATACTGAAACTAATTTAACTGAATATTTTTCCACGCAATATTTCGTCAGGTACTTAACAATTTTTAT
>JARJDX010111307.1:0-12144 GCA_030264735.1 Gymnusa sp. GC000175 | reverse complement strand
TTTAGCCGTCTGGGCTGTAGAGAGGACACAGACACACAGACAGACAGACAGACACACAGACAGACACCACTTCGAAATCAACTTTTTCTGAATGAGGGAGGTTTTCGACGGATATTTCCGCAAAAATCTCGATTTTGAAATTTGTCGCGATTACAATACTTTAATTTACTTTGTAAATGAAAGTAAAATTTGTCTTATACATTCATGAGATGTCCACGTATAAAAAAAACATTCTTATTATTGTTGACATCAATTTTAAGATTTAAAATTTTTGTTTTCTCAACAAAATAACTGTAAGACTGTTCTTATATCGAATTTGGTTTTTTCTACTTCCAAAACTGGGTTCTACAAACTATGACCAAACGGCTAAAATCTGGCACTTCGCCTGTATATCTAAGCTATGTCTATGCTTGAGAAAAACATTAAAATTGTTGTTACCATTTTTTTCAAGATCAGTTTTAAAATTTAAAATTTTTAAAGGGTATAATTTATATATATAAATTAAGTTTTAATTAAGAAAGGACGAAAAGCTATTTGTTCATTTCAATATATATTTTGTAGAAACTTTGCATGACTAGTATCATTTAGTATGTAGTAACATTAATGGGAAAGCTAGTCCAATCTAATTCCCTCTTTGACACTTTGCTTTTATTTGAATGAATGCATCTCTTTTACAAACATTGAACAGCTTCGCGCAAGCCTAATCAAACGAAGAGCCCTAAGCATTGATAAAGATCGCACCTCGTTTTTGAACTTGTGCATTATATACCCTAAATAGAAACATCGCTGCACATTCATTAAATTTATTTTTTAAACGAAATTTATTTAACGAACATTCTACAGATAAAAACTAACACAAGATATCTTTAACACATTTACATCTTTAACACCTTTATATTTTTAACATCTCAAACAAAAAAAGTGGGATTAAATAACATGAAAGAAACAAAATTATGATTCATTGTGTAATTCTTTTCGGAAGTATGTACCTACTTTGAAATTTTTGTAACCAACAGCTTTAGTTTATTCTTAAATAATTTTCAACCACCCTTACATAAAACCAGTTCTTGTAATATTTTTCACAAAAGTAATTAGAGCTCGTTGCCTTGGTATTAATTACCCAATCAATTAAATAATTACTTACCTAAGGAAGGACGACAAAAATATTTGTTCATTTGAATGAATTTGCTCAAAACAGTAAAATCGATTTTTATTAGATCTTCATTAAAATTTTTTGTAAGAACTTTTAAATTTTAGGATTTTTTTGTAAACTGGAAAATTTAAAACTATTTTCACAAATCGATTGAAAATTTAATGCACATTAGGATGTTTATTCACATATTGCTTGGTCTACCTCATCTAGAGAATTTACAGATAAAAAACAGTTACTGCTGTAAATTTGATTTAAATATTAACTTGCACATTATTTATAACATGAAAAAGTAATTATCTTTCCTTCCTTAAACCTTAAAGAAAATTAATGATGAAGATTTCTATATGTAAGCACCCCTAAAATATTATTGTAAAAAAATATTTAATGTTTATAAGTCTGTATTACTCGTATTATTATGATTTAGAAGGTTTCCGTATTGTTTTATTGGCAGAGAACGCAACTGATTGATTGCTATTTAAAAATATGTGTTGTAAGTATTGATTATAAGAAAATTAAAGTGCAACTGGAAATATTTTATGATAATTTTAACGAATTTAATTGTTAAAGTTTGATTAAACATTGTGAGACAGGAGATGAACAATGCAAAATCACGACCGTGAGGTAGGAAACTGGATAATGTGGATTGGTAAGTAGCAAATAGAGTTTGCTGGAAATGACCAAAAGTAAAGTGTATATAGTCTGGTAGCCTCGTTTGGCAATACGAATAACTAAAAGTGGAGGTTGCTAGCAGCAGTGGCAGTGCCAGGTGAAGAAGTGGCATCCAGCGGGGCAAGCGCACAGTCAAAGAGAAGCGAGAATCGAGCAGCTGCGGGGCTCCCTGGGGGAATTGTGCTCCTCCCTTTAGCAGAAAGCTGCTAAAAGGGGCCGAAAATACGAACCACTATTGGCTCAGAGCTTTACTATCCTAAATGAACACATCATATGATTGGCGCATCCTCTGGATCTAGCCATGTTGCCCTGTGACATCGGAACGATCCCAGACAATTACGGAAATATTCTGCTCACCTTCAGGCTCAACTCCTCTTCCGTCGCAAAATCCGTTGGTAGTTTGCGCTTTTACTGAAACTAGAGGGGGTTGCAGGCCAAAGTTCATCAAACCATCGTCGGCATCGTCGATGCTCCATCTCTGGATACAGTTGGCCCTTTACAGCAAATACCCTGGAACTCTTGCTTCAATTCTTCACACCTTCATATACATACACCAAACTATTTTTATTAACTGTTACCAACTATTATAACATGTTTTTCTGTGTTTTGTGCTGTGTTGTGTATCTCACCCATTAATTAACTAACTACTAAACTATTAATTGTGATTGCAACTGTCTCATGTAAGTACTTACTTTTACTATTTATTACTAACATCAACAATATTTTCCAACATTAATGCATTTCATTCTTCACACCCCTAACAAACTTCATATTATTTGATTACTTTATTGTAAAACTAGAATGATCCCTTATTAGAAAAAGGGTATGAGAGACGTAAATTTCCTACCGACTTGTTCTCATTTTGAAATGACCCATTCAATTATATCAAAATATTTTAAATCTATTAAAATGCTTTATTACCCAATTAAAAATCACCAATTAAAAAACCGCACACCCTGCTTCAAGCATTAAAATTAAAATTTCCATAAAAAAATTGAAAGAGTCAAATATAATTCTTATGTTAAAAGTAATAAAGGCATAAGTTCTGGTTCCACAAGCAACTTTCTTGTTTAAAAAGCATCAATTGTTTCGAAAGCAGGTACCAAACGTATAATTAAAAAAACGTTTAAAACATTACCAGGAGCTTTTAACGAAGAGCTTCTGGTAATGTTTTGTGGAATCAAATCTTTGCAAATGTATGGAAAGAATATATTTTTATAAGCTTTATTTCATAAAGAGCCCACCATTTTAAGAGATAATTTGAAAATATTTTTATATTTATAGAAAAGTGCAAAAAAGGAAATAAAGTTTGTTTCTATTTTAAGATTAAAAGCAACAATTCTTGTTTCGAAAGAACTAATTTTTGTTTTAGAGGCTCCAATTCTTGCTTTAAAAGCAATAATTTATAATCAAACGCAAAATTTAAAAATATACAAAAACATATCCAGGAGCTTTTAATAAAAATAGCTTTTTAAAATCTTTTAAATCATGAAGAATCAAATTATTTAAAATGTTTGATAAGAACATTATTTTGGTTTCGAAATATTTATAACCTGTTTCTAAAGCAATAATTAACAACCAAACGCAAAATTTTAAAACGTTTAATAACATATTTAAGAGAGTTTTTAACAAAAACAGTTTTTAAAGCATTAAAATCACGAAGAATTAATTTTTTTAAATGTATGGAAAGAACAAAACATTATATTAGTTTCAAAAGCTTTTAATCATAAAACGCACACCATTTTTGGAGCCAAATTTGAAAATATTTTTAAATTTTAGAAAAGTACAAAAAAGTTTTTAGTTAAAAGAGTTTGATTTAATTTTGAGCAACAATTATTTTAAAAGCACTTATTCTTGTTACAAAGGCATCAACTCTTGTTTTAAAATCATTCAAAATCACGACGAATCAAATATTTCAAAATGTATGAAGAGAACAAAATATTATTTTGGTTTCTAAAGCTTTGTATCATAAAAAGCACACCACTTTTGGAACAAAAATCGAAAATATTTTAACGAAAACAGTTTTTTAAAGCATTACAGTCATTTAAATGTATGAAAAGAATAAAACATTATGTTACAAAGGCATCAACTCTTGTTTTAAAAACATTAAAATCACGACGAATCAAATATTTCAAAATGTATGCGGAGAACAAAATATTTTGGTTTCTAAAGTTTTGTATCATAAAAAGCACACCAATTTTGGAACAAACATCGAAAATATTTTAACGAAAACAGTTTTTTAAAGCATTACAGTCATTTAAAATGTATGGAAAGAATAAAACATTATGTTACAAAGGCATCAACTCTTGTTTTAAAAATAGTAAAATCACGACGAATCAAATATTTCAAAATGTATGCGGAAAACAAAATATTTTGGTTTCTAAAGTTTTGTATCATAAAAAGCACACCATTTTTGGAACAAAAATCAAAAATATTTTGACAGTTTTTTAAAGCATTTAGGTCTTTTCAATGTATGGAAAGAATAAAACATTATTTTGGTTCCAAAAGCTTTTTGTTTGGTAAAGCGCACCATGTTTAGAGCCAAATTTGAAAATATTTTTAAATTTGTAAAAAAGTACAAAAAAACTTTTAGATAAAACAGTGCGCTTCAATTCTGGTTTTAAGAGCAACAGTTATTGTTTTAAAAATAGAAATTCTTGTTTTAAAAGCAATAATTAGGAACCAAACGCATATTTTGATAAAAATATTTAAAAGCTTTTAACAAAACAATTATTTAAAACATTAAAATCATGAAGAATCAATCTTTTAAAATGTTTGAAAGCAACAACATTATTTTGGTTTTGAAAGCTTTTAATCGAAAAAAAGCGCTTCATTTTAAAATCCAAATTTAAAAATCTTCTGGTTTGTAGTTTTTTCCACGTGAAAATGTTTCCAAAATTTGACTTTTAAAATAAGAGTTTGGTATATAGAGTAAATTATTTGACTTTTTGTTGTACAAAGTTTTAAATCCAAATTTAAAAATCTTTTGGTTTGTAGTTTTTTCCAGTAATTCCACGTGAAAATGTTTCCAAAATTTGACTTTTAAAACAAGAGTTTGGTATATAGAGTAAATTACTTTTTGTTGTATAAAGCACACCATGTTTGGAGCCAAATTTAAAAATATTTTTAAATCTGTAAAAATATACAAAAAAACTTTTGGATAAAACAGTGCGCTTCAATTCTGGTTTTAAAAATCGAAATTCTTGTTTTAAGGGCAATAATTAGGAACCAAACGCATATTTAAAAAAAAAATTGATAAAAATATTTCAGAGCTTTCAACAAAAAAAGTTAATAAAATCATGAGGAATAAAATGTTTAAAATTTTTGAAAACAACAACAATATTTTGATTTCGAAAGCTTTTAATTGAAAAAAAGCGCTCCATTTTTAAATCCAAATTTAAAAATCTCTTGGTTTGCAGTTTTTTCAGTAAATCCATAAGAACACGTAAAAATGTTTCCAAAATTTGACTTTTATAATAAGAGTTAGGTGTATAGAGTAAATTATTTTACTTGCGGGCTTATTCGCGTTATTTTATTTTTTGTTGTCCTCTGCAGGGAGCATTTTCGACCTAAAATTTATAATAGTTCAAGTCGTGAAAAATTTCATTCTACCTTAAGAGAAATTATCTACTTTAAACACCATAATGAGAAAGTTATAGTATTCAAAAGCGGCAAATAAAAAATAACAACTTTTAATTAAAAATGTTTCCTATAATGGTAAACAAAACGTTAGACTAAATAATTTTTTTAATATAAATTACAAATTTAGAATGCAAGTTTTCACTCCTTGAACCGATGTGAGAATTTTCAAGGCTTCGAAATAAGTCTGATGACTGATCATTCAAAAGTCTTAAAAATGCTCCCTGCAATGAATAGCAAAACGTTGACAACAATAAATAAAAATACGCGACTTAAACCCGAAAGTAAGAAAATTTACATATAAATTACACATTCCAGAAATAATGATTTTTATTTAAGTCTTCTTTTTAAATTGTTTAATTAATATATTTAATTATTATAGAAAAAATTTATTTTTTTTAAATAATTTACGACTTTCTTAAATATTTTTAATTTTTTTCCCTGTGCAACGAAGCGTCGGATTTGAACGTTTTCAGTAGTGAACATATGATCAATTAGTAGTTTGAAGGTACACATACAAATTGCATGTGCACACAGTTCTAAAAAGGTCCGTTAATATTTTCAGTCACGTTTAAATAAGTAATTAATTTTCTATAATCTCATTCATTATCTAAACATATATGTGCATATTGCGTGGGACTTGATTTTAATATGATAATTCGTGATTTCAATGAAAAAGAAAAGTTGGGAAAGCTTATAACTAGATTTTATCTGTACGGTGTGAAAATATGTATTTAATTTAAAAGTTATTTATCATTTCCCTTAGCATATTATGATGATTTAATACAGGAAATTTATCCTTTAATTAATTACTTTTAAATGGTTATAATGGGTCATAATTTTATTATTATTGCTCTCATAAATTTTATTTTTGTTTCATTAAAGCTCAACATTAAATGTTATTTTAAATAATGGAAGAAAATTAAAATTAAAAAACCAACATTTGATTTTATTGCGTGTTTTTGTTTATTTTTACTTTTTTCATTTTTCATGTGTTGTTTTTGAGCTTTTTTATTTATTAAATTTTATACGCACCCCACTCCAAAATTTATTGTTTTTTACAATTTAAAATGTTTCAAAAACAGTTCTTAAAGTTGGTAAATTCGTGAAACCCATGATTTGTGTCATTTTGAAAACTCACTCAACAGCTTAATATGTATAAAAATCATATTTTGTATGGGTTATTTTGTATCGAAAATAATTGTCTATAATCTTTTGTAACGCATTTTTAAACCGTTCAAAAACTTTTTTAGTTAAATGCAAAAGACTGGAAAAAATCAAGAAGTTTTCAAAAAATTTAAAATCGTTCATTTTAACACATTATATAAAGAATAACATGCTGATTACGACCCCTTAACCCGTTTTTTTGATGAGGTCTCTAGTTTTAAAGAAATTTAAGATCAAAATTGTCAAATTCATTAAATCAAGATTTCTTCCATTTTGAAAACGCACTTAATAGCCGATTCCGTGTTTAATAGAGCTTTTCTGTAGGAATATTTTGTAGCGAAAACTATTGTCTACACTCTATAACATCTTGCAACGTATTTTTAAATCGGTTTTTATTATAAAAATTTAAAATTGAAAAATTATATATTTTGTAAAGAAAAGCATACTTATCCGCCAATTTTTACACATCTTAGGAAGTAAAGTATATATTTTAATATTTTTGTAATTGTAACCAATTTTTGTGAACCATTTTTTAATCTTTACCGTTGTTGCTATAAGTGTTGTTTGTTTTGTAGTTAAAAAGAATCGACTGTTTTCTATATAAAAAATGCGACCGTTCTTTGAAAGGTCCTTCAGTTTGAAAAAAACAAAAGCTCCAGAAGGGCCATAGCTACCCCATTTCAGTAAGCACTTAAAGGTATTATGAATCAATCAATATTTGTTTAAGTTATGTATATATACGTATACTTAGACCTATTGTTAAAAAATATAAATATATGCACTTTGTTTGTTTTATGTAATTACTTTATTAGTGAGGGCTGTTGGAAATACACCCCATTATAAAAAATTAATCGTTACAAATTTGCAACTTATACTAGCAAAATAAAGAATATTTATTACAAGTTGGTAAATGCTCGTGCGTTATTTTTTTATTTGAAAAAAATAAAAATAAATTATGATGTTTACTATTGCATGTCAGAAGGGGTGCAAATTGGTGTTTGTTTAGAAGAAAAATGATGAAATGGGGCAATTTTATAGATCATAAAGCACGTTAAATAAATGTCATAAATGCGTCTATTTACGGATCGGTTAATTTATCGGTGTAAAAAGGGGGCAATTAGAAGTGTGACTTGATATGTTTACAAACTGTATAAATTCGTGGGAGCTTAGCACGGTATGTAAACCACCACTACCCCTTATAAACATATATTTTATAATCTCATTAATATATCATATAAAAAAATTATTAGGTTTACTTAATTTCTGTAGTAATGAGTTAATTATGATGATGATGGAGTTCCATTATTTATTAAAAATTTCTCATAACCTGTTATTGAGGTACATGTATCGTGTAATATTGGCTATACAAATGACAAATTGGAATCCTAGCGTTATTATAAGGTAAAAATGTTTTAATATTTTACAAAATCCACAATGATAAAAATCAATCGAAAATATTTATTGATAAAATTGTGATGAAAACTTTTTGGGACATCCTTTAAAACTAATAATTTATATTATTATTACAATTATAATTAAAGATTATTGAACAATATTGTCAAATTTTCTTGTTATATGCATATTTTATATTGAGGAACGCGTTGCATAAATGGTGGATGCGCCGGGTTTAAAAATAAAAATTTTCGCAAAAAAAAATGTTTGTGTTGTAAATGTATATTTTTCTTAATTTCTAAAAATAAATTAATAGGAAAAAAGGCCAATTTACTTGTTAATATATTCAAGGATTTTTTTTTATTTGCGCAAAAGATTTTAAGTAGTTACGTAAAAGAGGGTTATTTTTCGAGTGTGGTATGATAATGATAGACAATAAATCAGTAAGTTTATTATGCGCGAGTAAGAGCTATGATCGTATAGCGTGCTTAAAATCACGAATAAACTAAGGGTGAGGGGTGGAAAGTACAGACAGCTAGCTGCACACCTAACTGCTGTCTGTGTATAAGAAGATAAATGTCCACCCACTACCCACTACGATGGTCATCTTGCGATATGCTGCCGGACATGAATATTTTATCAAAGTTTTTTACTGCTTGCCTTTGCGTGTGTTGCTTTCTTTTTATATTTACTACAGACCATTCTACATACAGCAGTTTTACTACTTAATCGATTAAATCAAACCAAAATATTCATGACAAGCTGTAAAAGCAACCAACTAAAATTATTAGTAAATAACTAATTGACGTTAATTAAAACGAAATTAATTAAACAACATTACGTTCTTTTATAAAATTATTTTTATATTCATCCCCATGTAAATAATTAATTTTAGTAATAAATTGAAATCAATCACTTAAAATTAATATTTGAATTTAATATGACATGTATGAAATGATCCATACACCTATAGGCTTTATATTGAAGTATATGTATTGGTCAGGCGGGTCAGTCGGGGTTTTAACATCCACTGGGGGTTTAAAATTAAATTATTTTAGCC
The DNA here is from genome assembly GCA_030264735.1 of Gymnusa sp. GC000175. Classification (NCBI taxonomy): domain Eukaryota; kingdom Metazoa; phylum Arthropoda; class Insecta; order Coleoptera; family Staphylinidae; genus Gymnusa; species Gymnusa sp. GC000175. The sequence continues at coordinate 3,064 of JARJDX010111307.1, read as the reverse complement.
ACTGACCAGTCGCGTATTACACAAGCACAATAACTCTATAGAAAGTTTGATACAAATAAATGTCAAAATATGTATTCAGTAAAAATAGGCAATAATGAAATATTTCATTTTGGAATAGATACAAAGCGTATAAAAAGTCTCTTGTTGCTTTATATTTTGCTTGAATATGCTACGTTGATTCAAAATCTATTTTGTTGTTTTTGCCACATTAAATATGTTTATATAAATTAACTTGGATTACCTTATAGCCTTGAAAATGCGTTATATCACAGTGGTCCCCAACCTTTTTGTAACGGCGGACCCCAAACACTTTTAAGAAATCTGGCGGACTCCTTAATAGTTAAACTAAAAAATGTATGTACGAAAGGAAAGGTAGCAATGATAAGAGATAACAAGTGCTAATTTCGTAAAAAAAAATTTAGTACCTGAGATACATTATGTGCAACCTTATTAGTGCATACTACAATGTAATGTAGAAGGAAAAAGAGGTATCGGGATCATGGCTAAAAAACTTAAGGAATTAGTTTTTCACGACAACCACATATTACTTTTAGGCAACTGCGAGTAAAGTAAAAATCGCCCGAAACGGATAGACACTTCAACAAGAAAAAGAAGAATTTTTCTAAAATCGATAATTTTCGACCAGTTTCTGAGCGAGAGGTCCCGCTTGCTGGTATAGACAAATTCTACTTGCAGCCTAATTTTTACGTCGTTAATGCACAAGACAGGTGTAACATCACAGACGGGACCAACGGCTTTTAGGGTAACTTCCGAACCACCCAGGAGCAGAAAGAAATTTTTAATCTGAAGTTTTAAGCCGGATTTGAATCTAATCCTAATTTTAAATAATAACTATTCTAATTGTAATTTTTCTAAATAAGATTTTAATCTAGATTTCATACTTTAATGTGTTGAGTGTTCAATTTGTAAACATTATTGTTGTGCGCGTTTTTAATGAGTGAAGAACATTCCCACAATTAATAAAATAATAAATGCAACATATGTATCACGCAAAGTGTTTGTGTACGTATGTTCTAACATCGCAGTCCATAAAATTAGGCAGGATGTGCCCGAGGGTGTCAAACGACCCCTATTATAAACTTACCACATATATAAGGACCGTAACAATTTATTTTTAATAAATTAAAATTAAACAAATCTTTGGTTGGAAATAAGTTGCTCATATTTAAAAAGAATAATAAAATATGCGGCTTCTTCATTGAGGCATTTTAAAAATGTTTCATCACCTAAGAGCTCTCAAAACACACTGGGAGTTTACAACTATGTCATGACCTGTCCTATTGGCTCGTCGTCGATAACTAATTTGCATTTGATAGGCTCCTTCCCAATAACCAGTGTTTTTGTTTTTGATTGAGATGTTGGTGGTGGCAGCTTTTAGAGTAGCAGATGGTTTTAATTTCTCCTGTCGGTAGCCTATATAATGTTTCGGAGCTTTTAACGTGGTTTATTTGTTGATCCATGACGACGTTAAATAATAGAGGATTAAGCGAGTCTCCCTGTCATACACCTGTAGGTGTTAGGATTTCTTGTCAGTTGCTGATATGTAAGTGGATGTATTGGTGTTAAGCTCTTTTATTAGTTCCATCAATATATCTGGTACTTGTTTATATTTTAATATTTCTACCATGTCTCGCAATTTATCTATGAAATACGTAAAGGCCGGTTTACTATACTTAATCAATTTTTCTATGATTTGTCTAGTAAAAAAGATGAAGTCTGGATCTGGATCTGGATTTGAGTTTGGAGGGTGGCCCTGGGGGCCAGAATACTTAGGCCTCATTAGGCCCCCTCTAAGAAGTCCTTTTCCCAAGGTGTATCTACCCGTCCAGCCATCCTAGGTGACGGAAAAGAGAAGAAGATGAAGCCTAATGTTGACCTATTTTTTTTTAACCCTTGCTGTTCCTCCGATATATCAACGCACTCAATAACAATTGTTTCTAAGATATATGTAAATAGTTTCATTGTGGAGCTCCATAGGATTGTGCCTCTATTGTTTACGTGGAGCATTTTGTCGCCTTTTTTTGTATATTGGGACAGTAATGCTTTTTTTCTAATCGCTTGGTATTCTACTCATAGAAAAATTTTGTTAGTTTTTCTAATAAGTGTACTCCACCATAGTTACCAGTGGTAAATACACTTGGTATCTCGCCCAGGCAAGGAGATTTCCTGTTTTTGATCTCTTTTACGTTTTGTGTTGATATTTCCATTTTGGCTAGATGTTTTCTTCTTCTAGGATGTTGTCTTATTGTGTTGTCGGTGATATACAGATCTTCTAAAAATCGTTTCCATCCTTTCCCATCGATTTTCTGTGTTCTTACCTCAGATACATAGGAAGGATAGTCCAATATTCACGTATTTCTTTGTTGAGAACCCGTTTCTTGATTAAACTTCCACTTTTCCAAAAATTCTTAATCAAAATTGCAAAATTCGTAATACACAATACTTACAAATCTATCCTGAGCTTTATACAGGCAAAAAAATATTCTGTTTAGGTCATTTTGTAACCAAAACAATTGCCTAGAACAGTGCTTCTCAAACTTTCTTGTGTCGCGGACCGGTAATTTTTTTCCTAACCTGATACGGACCGGTTGAATTGTATACAGAGGCAGAACAGTCTCACAAAAGCATGTTGAGGAAAAGGAAACAGAGCAATTTTAGCGATATTCTACTTTAAATTTTATCCTAAAAAAGGCATTGTGACGCAGGATTGGTTTTGCTTGACAGAGTCAAAATTATTAAAGAAAATTTGAAAAATGTCTTAATTAAGAGATTTCGAAATTTTTATCAAATTACATTTTAGCTTACTACAGACACAAAAATCGTGTTAATAACTTGAAAATTGTGGAAGATAATCTTTATTAAACAGAGAATAACATGTTAAAACAATGAGAATAATAAGGCAATTAGTTTTAAAATTAATAAAGCAAATTTGGAAAATGTCTTGATTGGTAGTTTTCGAAATTTATATCAAATTACATTTTGGCTTACTGCAGGCACAAAAATCGTGCTAGTAACTTGAAAATTGCGTGAGGTAATCCTTATT
>JARJDX010111283.1:0-10133 GCA_030264735.1 Gymnusa sp. GC000175 | reverse complement strand
TAGAGCAAATGAAGAGAAGAAACTGGGACTAATCCACCCAACTAATAGGATTATAAGAGCTCCTAGGAAAGGAGCGGCAAAACTCCACAAGGAGTGTAAAGCCTTACAATACAATACAGGGGCGATTCAAATAAACCTTTTTCGCCCAGATTTTGAGCGGAGTTTAGGTTTTAAATAGGTAATCCGTGGTTCGGATCTTCGCTATTTATCATAAATTCCATGTAGCATGGACATAAACCAACCTATTTAGATCTAGTTTCAAGATCATCGCTGGGTAGTGTTTAGATCGCCCATATACAAACCGAGCAACTATAGATCCTTAGAAATAAAGATAAAGTCCTGGTACGAGAATTTTAGTACTCCATCTGAGTTCTCAAAGTCAAAGAAAAATACATAATATGTCTTCAGACACATATGGGAAGAGATGAAGTTAAAAAAAAAACAAAAAAAATATTGCTTTGCTCAATACCGCCATTTCTATTTAACAATTGCTTTTTTGATTCAAAATTTGTTTGTTATAATATATTAGTTCTCGAAAACCAAAAAAATTTACTTGACGTATTCTTGCTGTTGTTAGCCTTATATTTGTGCAAAAACTGTAAGTATTACAATGTCCTTAAATGAACAATTTTAGGGATTCCACACCACAACACCAACAGCTGGTTTTGTTTTTCTTATGATTGCTATGCACCCTGATGTCCAGGTAAAACTCCGCTTACATAATTTTTTTTACTATTAACTTTTTTTGGGTTTAAGGAAAAAGTCTACCAAGAAACTTTAGAAATTTTGGGCGAAGAGAAGACAATTGATAGTAGTGAATATTCCAAATTTGTGTATTTGGATAGAGTTATTAAAGAAACCATGCGATTGTTTCCAACAGTTCCAATCGTGGGAAGAAAAACTGAAGATGATTTAAAATTGGGTTAGTGCTTGTTTTATTTTATAGTTCTAAAACACTGGGGTCTTAATTGGTAATGTATATACGTTTTAAATACACATTATTAAACATTAGGGAGCTCATATATATAATTTAATGTGTTTTATGAAAATGGCGCAGTCGGTAGGATCGCTGTGACGAAGAGCAAATTAAAACCTCATGACTTTCGTACATATAAAAAAATATATTAAAGCATATTTATATGCCTTCAGTATTTAAAAGGTTAAGTACTTGTGGTGTTTCAATAGACTGGTTTCCAAAAAGGTTATAGATCATTTGTAGACCCTACGTTTAGCAACATAAAGAACCATTGAATACTAAGTTTTCCTTCATTTTGCATTAATCAATTACCATAAAGCCTTCGACTCCATATAACATGATCATTATAAAAAGCAGTGGATCAAGCCTGAAATTATTATAAATGCTCAAAATTCTTAAAAAATTCATACGATAATGCAACATTCCACCTAAGAGTAAATGAAGATCTAACGACAAATCGGATCACATTCAAACAAAGAATCAGACATATCTCCTAAACTATTCATTCTAGAACTAGAGAAAGTTTTTTAACAGCTAACATGAACCAACACAAGCATTAAGGTTTGTCGATGACATTGTCCTTATTTCCAGCGATGTTAAGGAGCTGAAAGAAATGACAGAACAGCTAAATAACGTATCCCATATTGATGAATTGTCTACGAACTTCTAAAAAAACTAAAATAATTGTCAATGCCAGTAAAGTAGTAGTGCACAATAAGATCTAAAGAATGTAGACAAATATATTTATCTTGGCCACAATAGCAGTCCTTATCATTTGTTTTGTTATGTGTTCTTTTGGTCCATGTACGGATACTAATTTTGGAGATGCAATCATCACGTATTGGTTTCTGTCCTCTTTCAGTTCTTTGTGTTTTATACATGTTTCCATTAATACTGGTTAAAATTTAACCTTATTCGATGTGCCCGCTTTTAAAGATTTTATGAACTTCCAGCCTGCCGCTAATCTTGCTCCGCCGATGATGTCTCTACATTTCTTTTTATTTTTATTTTGGCATATCGTTCTCTTGAATTAAGCCTGTTCTTTTTTATACTGTCGTGCACTTCGTTTGTACATTTTTTACGCTTCTTGTTTCGATATATCTTGTTCTTCTAATTCTTTAATCCAAGTGATAGTTGTGTTTTTGCGTCGCTCTTCTGGTGCCTCAAACGCTGCTCTATTTATTCCTTCTGTTATTTGTTTATACAGTCTATTCGCAGGACCTTCTAAAAATTATTCGTCTAGTTATTGGTTTAGTTGTTTAGTATGTTCTTCTATAGCATGTATGTCTGTATGGACCCGTTTTTGAGCGGGTCTACTTTGAGCCTAATTTTCACGTCTTTAACGTAAGTAACAGGGCAGGTATTACGTCACAGACGGGACCAACAGCTTTTAATGTAACTTTCGAACTACCCGAGAGCAGAGAAAAATTTTAAATCTAGAGTTCTAAATTGTGCCGAATTTGAACCCGGGACCTCTAGCATGCCAGTCAAACGTTTTACCGCTCGGCTACTCTGCTCTCTTCTTACATAGTATATTTGTGCTATTTTCTTGCAGGTTGTGTATGTTATATTGGCGATCTTTAATTTCTGAAATTCTGGTACTTTTGATTAGGTGTTAGTCTTAAATGGGTTGGTAATCTTTGCTTCTAGGAAGTAATAGTCGGATCCATAGTCCATTCCTCGGTATACTTTTATCTCCTACGATCAGTAAGGTCTTATTATTATGTAGTCTATTTTTGTTCCTATTGCTTTTGTACTTTGTTGCTATGTGTATGTTTTTATGTATGTTTTTATGTTGGTAAAATCCATTCAATATTTTCAAATTGAGTTGCTTACATAAGCGTATTAGCCTATGCGTTTTCTCTCTAAATTCTCCTACAACGTTGTTTTTGTTACGACTACCGGTATAGGCGTTTAAATCTTCCTATACTATGCACTCTCTTTGTCTTCCCATTTTTAGCAGGTCATTCAGTTGGTCGTGAAACTGTGCCGTCTTATCTTTTGAGACGTCTTCATTTGGAACGTATTCTACAATCTGTGTCCTTTTTATGTTAGCTGTTACTATTCTTTCATTTATTGTATCCCAGTTCTTAAGGTTCTTCTTCTTCTTCTTCTTCTTCTTCTTCTTCTCTTTTATAGGCAATAACTAAAAAAAACAACCCCATGTCTTCGTTTATGGAACTAGTGTGTCATTTCTCCTCTTCCTTAACCTTCCTATAGATCTACGGCCTGTTGGTGACTTGTCTCTGGCTATTTTTGTTATTCTGTCGTTTGCCATTCTACCTATATGTGAATCCCATTCCCTTTTTCGATAGTTCCACCATTTATTGACGTTGGTTATTCCGCATCTTCTCAGTTTTTGAGGTTGTGCATGTATTTCCTATTTATCATCAGCGATACTCCTTTGCTGACTCTCACATTTTTCAATATGCCCCTAAGAATATGTAAACAGTTGCCAATATATTCTGTTTCATTACCTTTTCTTTTTGTTTCTGTGAGTACCGCTATGTTAACTACCTGTTGTTTAAGCTTTCTCGTTATTTCTTTCAAATTTCCTTTTATTCCATGTATATTTCATATTCCTATATTCATAACCTTATCTTTTCGGCGGGGTCATCTTTGTTTTTGACAGTCGGACACATTTCTAGACTGGATTGTGGGGTTTTTAACTTTCACGAGAGATAGATTACTGGCCAATCGCACCAACATTCCTCTTTTTTCCGGGATTAGGACTGGCTGTTTCAGACTATAAGCTACTTGATCCACCTAACGTCTTCCACAGGCAGGGTTGTTAATCATCATTATGGATCAGCCTTAGATGTGTACTGCTAGACATAGGTCTTCCCTAGTGCTTGCCATTCTATTCGGTTTTTCGCCGCATTTAACCAGTTTCCCTTGATCAGATTGATGTCGTCGGTCCATCTTGTTGGTGGCCTTCCTCTGCTTCTGTTGGAATCTGTCCTAGGTTTCCATTCAAGGATCAGTCTCGTCAACCTTCCATCTGTTGTTCTTGATAGATGGCCAGCCCAGTTCCACTTCAGTCGTGCTATTCTTTTTATAACGTCTGTTATGCCAGTTCTCTGCCTTATGGTTTTGTTTAGCATTCTATCCTTAGGTAATATCCCTAGCATCGACGGTTTCATGGTTCTCTGAGCTAGCCTCTTTTTTTCAGCGGTTTTCTGTGTCAGGGTCAACGTCTCAGCTCCATACGTAAGCACTGATCAAAAGCCTTGCGTTTTAGGCACATTGGAATACTAAAGACAAATATTCTGAAACGGTTATTCAAATCGAAAAATTGTTAGAACAAAAGGTAATAACCGTTTAAAGGCTTATGGCGCGACGTTTCCCGATCATATAAAAGGGGTTAAAAAAATTAATAAAAATTTCCAGATTTTTCGGGTGAAAACTTTTTCCCTTATAGCTTTTAGAAACCTGCGCGGTTGAATTTTTTTTGTCCAGACGCTTTTGAAATTTGGCGTCGCTAGGCCGTATCCTTAAAACGACGCAACCTAACAGAATGCGAAAAACGGCATTCGATCGGGATCGACGGGAAACGTTTCGACGAAAATATTGTTTGTTTGGTTCATTTTTCTGGGGCCTAAAAAAATGTTTTTTTAAGGTTCGTTTTCTGGGACCCGCATATAAGAAAAAAAGAATTTGTGCACAAAGTTGACAAGCATATTTTTAAATTTTATCGTTTGCCGGTTAGGATTTTTAAACTTCATCAATTTTTTGCGATTATCAGAAAATATAAAAAATGGGTTGCACGTCACTGTCTTGCCATATTTCAACTAATTCTACCCTAATTCGAAGGGCGGGATTTTAAGCGAAAAATGTTTTCCCACCCCTAAGCGGCCCTTATTTTCAACCCCAAAAAAATTATTTCCCCCCCCCAAAAAAATACAAAATTTTTACAACAATTTTCCCTTAATTTTCTTACCGCGACCGGAGTTTTTCTAAAATTTTCTTTTTTCTTTAATAATACTATGCGCCTTCTAATTCTCCTTCTTTCCATGTACTCAGTTTTTTTTCCAACACCCATATTTCGTCCGATAAAATATTACAGGTGAAAAAATACGCGGTACAAAAATGAAGTTACAAAGACATACTGCCAACCTAATTGGCTAATAATTAATGAAATAGAGTTATGTTTCTATTAAAAGTAATTCAAATTCGTTAAAAAAGTCTTGTGGTTACTACACCTTCACTTTTTGTGAACGTGAACTTGCCTAAAAGCAAATGGTGGTTACAAACAAACGATTAACAAGGTATTACAAAATCAAAACCCACCTGCATTTAAATATAACCAATCACCTGCTTGTTGGAAATTAAGTTACAACAAAGAAGCAACAAAGATCCTTTAACGTTTTACGCGCACTAAATCGTGATAACTTTGCAACAAAATACTTGTAATCAGGTTTGCGTAAGAATTTATAGATGCGACTTTAAATTTGCGAAATTTCATCACCTACGCCACCTATCATCGGTTTGTACAAGTGTGCAAAATAAGGAGTAAAATTGGTGGCCTACGACGACAAAAAAGGGAAAACTAAACCACAAGCGCGGAAAAGTGTATTGTTACACTCCTCTACAGCTCCCATGTGTATCTGTGATGCTTTTTGTGTTGGTATGTCGTGTTTGTAATAATAAATTCATTTTCTTTATATATTGTTCAGTTTCTTCTGTTAGCATTTTTGACTTCTTCTACTCCAGAATGCGCTAGTACATCCCATTTTAAGTTTCCCACTCTCGTTAGCCATGACCGTGTGTCCCACTGGTGTTAGATACCCAAGGCTCCCACAGGAAATTTTAATTAGTGGCAACTTTTAATTTCTGTAAACTAATTTCTTTTAAAAAAATTATTAATTTCATTTTACATTAGTTTTATATCTTAATTAAAGGAAGGAAACATTAGATGTACAGCTTGACCAGTATATATTGGCATGTGAAAAAATGTTTTAAATAAAATTTCTACCAAATTTGGCATTAGGTTGTGAGCCTTAGGCGCAAATATACTTTTTCAGAGACTGTAGAGTACTTTGCTTCAAGATAACGCTACCACTCACACTTTCAAGTGGGAAATACTTGTGCGCACCTATAAGTTGTCAGCCAGCTAAACTTGGTCAAGCTGAATGTGGGTAATTTAAACCAATAATTATATTGTATTGTTATATTTTAGGAAGTTGCACAGTACCTAAAGGCACTGGAATTGCAGTGGGAATTCTCACAATGCACAAATCCTCAAAATATTACAAAGATCCATTAAAATTTGATCCTGATCGTTTTTTGCCTGAAGAAGTCGAAAAAAGACATCCCTATTCATATATTCCGTTTGCTGCTGGTTTGAGAAAATGCATTGGTAAGTGTTTTTTTTTTTATCAGATTATCAAATATTTAAACTCTTTTTTTAGGTTATAAATTAGCAATGATTATAGTTGTTACTGTAGTGGCCACAGTAATAAGGAAATATCGTGTAAAAACTCAATATCAAAACATCGAAGATATTAGATTACTATATGACGTTGCTCTTAGACCGCTACGAGGGGCTTTGATTCAATTAGAAGACCGAAGCAAATTTTAATGTTTTTTTTATAAATTTAAATATTAAGATCAATTTTAATTTATTTAGATATCGTTTTGTTTTATGATACAATATTTTGTTTTAAAATTTGAAGGAGTGCAATAAAAGTTGATTTGTGATATAATACAATTGATAAATGGTTGTAAACCAAGTTCGCACAGATTAAATTTTATGGATTAGTTAAGTGACCAAACTACTGATTTTATAATTTCTCAGAGCCGGCTCTATAAAGCGTAGTTATGAATAACGACATAAATAAAATAAGCTACACTCCTTGTTTGATCCACTAGTCTGGTAGTCGCAGCGTATGTCCTCGGCCCCAGCTATAATTCCATCGTTCCGACAGTCGCAGCGAAAGTCCTCAGCTTATCAGCTCACACCCTGCCCCTGTAGTCTGTAGCGCGAAAAAATTTCCCACGATGTATATTCTCCCAATAAATTTTTCCTACGATGAATCTTACCGCAATGAATTTTTTGCGATGAATTTTTCGCGATGAATTGTAAGGGCCCGATTTGAATCCCATTTTCTAGTGTTCTCTTTGGTCAACTACCAATAAGTAGACGCGCCCAAAAACTTTACTTGGGACATCACAAAAAATTAACTTTATTTTATTCTATTAGGTGGCCTAAAGACTTTGTTAAAACCAATGGTAAGAAAAATGGAAGCATGAAAGGCCATATCGACAAATTTTTAAAATCTTTCGGATCGAAAAAAATTGGTAACATATGTATCTTGGTATCATATTTTATATAATAATTCCTACTTTATTATGCTGCTTACCTGTATGTTCCGCAGTAGTAAACTTTCATTGATGCGACAATAGCTTTATCCTAGCCATATCATCTTGCTGATTCCAATAATCTTGATACCCATTATTGTCATTTCTTTTATGGCATTTTGTATTTTTTCTTTTTGGGCCATCGTACGTTGCGTGTAAATATCTTCATATATAATTTATTTTAAGTTTTCCTATTGTTATTGCTTTCCATGACCAGAAGTCCTAAGTCCAAATAACCAGACCAGCAGGAAACCAAACGCTTTGTAACTGGCATCAACCACCCACCCATCTAGCAGTAAGAGCAATTGGGCAGAATACAAAAGAACTGTCTAAATTTATTTATTTATGCAATATACATTTTTAATTCAACTGTTGTCTTATTTACCGCTGGAGTGGTTGATTACATACTGCAAGACAATTGAACACAATTCAACCTATTACATGTTTCTTTCGTAATTGTCTTTCTACAAACATTCTAGTTTTACTGGCGCCTTTTTAATGACAATGACGTTTTCCTAAACCACGCCCAGCGAATCAACCTGAGCAGCTGATCCCAACCTTGTACTAGCAAATAAAGTTGTTTTAACATCTAGCAACAACTTTTTTTGTTATACCTGGAGATCCAATTAGAAAAATATTAACTCCAGATAATTTTGTACGGACCATGGTGTATTATGATTTATTTGGGGTATTCTTTAGGATCTTTAATTTTGTCGTTTGCCGTTGCATTTAACATCCTATGCCGTTGACCAATTCTATGATTCCTTCGCCTTCTGATAACATTTCGCATCAATGGACAAGAGACTGCCCGAAATGTATTCGTTACTCCAACCTTAATATAGCCTGTTGGCCTTTTCCGGCGATTCATTGGTTTAGCAGCCGCCCAATCTGAGTCAGACGCTACTCGTTGCGCTAGATTTTGTCCTCCCCGAGTTCTTTATTTAGTCATTTAGTCGGTCGGAATTCTTTCTAAATATAGGTGGTATATCTAGAAAGCATTCCCCTATCCGACACACGGAGGTTTGCACGATTGGGTTATCGAAACTTCTACTGGGGTAGTAATTATATTAATTTTTTGTAATGATTGAACCATCAATTGAAGATAAAATGACTTAATTTAGCGGGAAATGGAACCCCGTCACTATGGTAATTGCAGGCGACTCCCTCGTCGGTAAATAAAATGTCTCGCAAATCCTAAAATTTAGTGGCCCTGGCCACAACAAAAGTTAGTACCTATTTTAACCGCGAAAATTTTTGAAATTAAGATCTTAGCGGAAATATGCGTTTTCAACCACTAAAAAGAGATAACTTAAAAGTGGAATCTGTATGTCTGTCTATGGTTTCTCTACAACCTAGACATGGAGGGATTAAATAATCGGCTTGGTTTTTAATAAAAATTAACAGGCCCCAGTGACTTTTAGCATAAATCCAGCAACTAGAAATTTTGTTATTCGTTGCTAAGCAACATTTTGAGTGAAACTACTTCCATCATATTGCAAACATAATGTCATTATAAGCGGCCGACAATTAAGAAAATTTGGTTATGCATCGGTCAAAAATGGCGAATGTCATTATTTTAATGATTTCGAACATAATTTTTACCAAAATAAAGTTGCAGATACGCGCTGCCAATTTGGTTTCATGTTACAAACATACTGTCATTATAATCGACTGACAATTAAAGAAATTTGATTATGCATCGGTCAAAATTGACAGATGTCACTAGTTTTATTATTTCGAACATACTTTTTACCAAAATGAAGTTACAGAGACGCACTGCCAATCTGGTTAGATGATAATTAATGAAATATAGTTATGCTTCTGTCATTAGTAATAGATATGTCTCAAATTTGGATATAAAATTCATGTGGTGACTCCATTTTTATTTTAAACATGAAAATAAATGGCTTGGCAAAAAGCACTCCACGGTACACGAAAAAGTGATTTCTAAAACACCGGGCCCCTTTTAAATTCGACAAATCATATTTTTCTTGGCTTAAATGACCATTCAGGCAACAAAAAGTGCTTAAGCGCTAAATAAAAGCGCTTAATGATAGAAGCTTTGATTCGCTGAATGTACTTTAGTGTCACTACAACCAACGGAAACTGCAGCAACATATTTGATATCGTTAAAACAACGTAAACAAAAATGAACAAACACGTATAAAGCGTTAAAATCAAGCATAAATTTATTGCGCTGCAGCACAGCGCTAAAAGCGCTGTGGAGATGTAAATAAAAAAAATGGATGTGTGGTCACCTTGCGACTTTCATTTACGAACTTGAAACATATCCGTTAGTTTGAATAGAAACATAACTCTACTTTATTAATTATCAATCAATTAGATTGGCAGTGTGTCTCTGCAATTTCATTTTTGTTGTGAAATGTATGTTGGCAATAACTCTGATAGTGACATCCGTCACTTTAAAATGATATCTAACCTATTTCATTAATTGTCAGCTGAATATAATTACAGTATGTCTCTGCTACTTGATGGAAATAAATTTAATAAAATTTTGTTTAGCAACAAACAAGGATGAGTTCGTAAAATATGAAATTTTGAAAAAGTACAAAATTTGTTGCAAATTTAATTTTAGCCACTTTTGTACTTATGTTTTTTTCTTAAACTTGGTGGTTTTTGAAATATTGAAACTATCGCCTTGTGTTTCATAAAATCTATTTATTCTGGGATAATTTTAATTTATTTACGCTGACCGAAGATCATTTACACATCTCAAAATCAATTTTTATTTTTATTATATAAAATTTTTTTATCGTATAAAAGGCTTGATAAAATT
>JARJDX010111252.1:0-11436 GCA_030264735.1 Gymnusa sp. GC000175 | reverse complement strand
CTTAAAATAATCGAACAGTGGTGTACTGACCAGTCCTTGACCATTAACCCGTCAAAGACCGAAATGGTTCTGTTCACGAAAAAAAGGACTGTAGGCGAGCTTAGGCTACCAAAACTCCTTAACACTACCCTAAAACTAAACTCATGCGTCATGCACAGTCGTCGCTTGCTTTATTTTTCTTTTTCTTAACCCTGTCTATCAAGAAGATTGTTGCGAAAACTATTTCCTTAACTTTGCCGTGCATGTCGTCGTTTTCATCCTCGTAGGACGTAGCCGTGATGTATTCGGCACATGACGTAGTGTTAGGACCCTCATAACACCCATCTTTAATGACATAATGGGGGTCATTTTGCATAACCCTTATTATACAATATAGATTCTATACCGCAACCGTTAAAACCCTATCGTTTCCCTATTCTGGCGATCGCAGCGACCGACCTTGGTCGTCAGCTAAGACATTCCTGCTGACCGCCTCTCCATCCATCCATTCATCTACACGTACTAACTAATAGTCTTCTTCTTCTTCTTCTTCGAGTACCATGTCCGTTACCGAACGTTGGCTACCATTCTGGCAATTATAACTTTATTGACTGCTACTCGAAATAGGGATGTGGTAGACGTGAAAAAGTCATTTGTTTTATTTCATTTATTATTGTTCTTTTTCTTCTTCTTCTTGTTGCCATTACGGTCCGTTGAAGACTTTGGCCTACTATCTAATAAAGTTTGCTCATTTGGTTTGGTCCTCCGCAGCCCTCTTTTAATTTGACACTCCGAGTATTGTAGCGTTGTCCTCCACGCCGTTTTGCCACCGGCTGCTTGGTCTGCGTCCCCCTACTCTGGCCTCTAATAATCTCCTGTAATGCCTACAAGTTAAAAAAAATTGAGAACTCCTGATGATCCTCCGTAAAAAAGTGCCTAGATAAAGTGCAAACTAAAATTGTGTATTTGTTCATTTAAGAAAGTTAGAAGCCAAAAACAAAATCGGCAAAAATTAAAATTTTTGCTTTATTTACTTACCTATGCATATTTTAGGAAAAACAAAATATTAAAAAGTTTGGAAACTCCTACCTTTATCTACAACACGAATTGACAAACTGAAGAAGCAGGTTCATCCATCACATTAGTGATTTTTTTTGGGTTAAAGTTTTGAAAAAATTATGTTACCAAAATTTATATTTCCACTTAAATTACAATAAATTTAAAATAAATTCGATGCCGGTAAGTAGCAGGTTGAAAGAAAATTACCGGTCCGTAACTCAAGAAAGTTTGAAAAGCATTGTTATAAAAATTTTCTTGGACTTCAATTTTAGACCACCTTTTAGTTGAGTTCTCTTGGTGGCCACCTAGAATATTTATTTTCATCTTGGTCTTTCTCTTTTTGTTTTTTTGGTGACATTCCAAGCTTATTAGGGTTTACACGATCTTTTTTCTTGGACTTCAAATTTAGACCACCTTCTAGTTGCGTTCTCTTGGTGGCCACCTAGAATATTTATTTTCGTTTTGGTCCTTTTCTATTTGTATTTTTGTTAACATTCCAAGCTCATTACGGTTAAAACGAACTTTTTTCTCCTCCTCAAAAGTTTTCGTTGTTTAGTTCTCGCACCTTCGTAGCTATTAACAGCGCAAAGGATGCTGCGAATAACTGGAATTCAGAATTTATTGGACCAAATACAACTTGGTCAAATATTCGAGCGACGAAATCGGAATATTCGTCTTATTTACTATTCCTATTTGTTCATGAGCTCTTAAAAATCAAATTGTAACCATAAAGAGTTTAGTGCCTTGGTGCGAACAATAATCTTCATACTATTGGGATGGAAACGATCTAAAATTATGTTGCTTCTGAACTTTCAACTTACTTATGGTTTCTCATAAGGTTAATGTCTTGATTTGGGCAGTGTGCAACATCGTGGATTCGCGCCCCACAGCGTACAAAATATTTATTTAAATATTTAAAATGTCTGCCTTAACTCCCCAACCTGCCTTGTCAGCGTGGGGTTTCATGGAAAAAACCTTCTCTGGTCCGGAGTTGAGATAAGAAATCATGTAACTCCTTTGTTTGGAATCCACGCCAAACTGTAGGTTCACCTGTAATGTAAGTTGCCAGCATTACAGGCAGAGAAGAGGCAATGCGCCAGCAGTGGCGTCCTAAGCTGACGACGAATGTCAAGATAGGATAAAGTAAAAAATACTTTGTAAAAACATCTGCAATGGCAAGGATTTGCTTGTAATTCTTGTTTCCAGTGAATCTAGATGGTCGATATGATAAGTGTACCACGGAATTTCTTTCTTGTTAAGTGGTTGTAAGAGGCCTTCCTACTTGCATCTCTTCTTGTTTACTAAGATGCAAGGTACACAACTTGCCAAGTAATTTCATGCATTCATTGATGTCTGTGATATATAGTAATCTTATCACCATGAATCATCGGTGTTCTTCGCACTTAAATGACCAAGTTTTTTGGATAATCTTCATATGCAAGGTCGGTTGTAAAACCAACAACTCATGGCCTTTGTTAAACTTTTTTGGTTGCTTTCGTCGCATGATCATCTTTTGTGCTTTCTTAATTTTTGTTAAACTTGTATCTTCTACGTCCAATAATAATAATAATATAAAGTTGCAACTTAAGAAGTATACATGTCGCATTCATGTTCCTGATCTACAGCCTGACCACTTTGTTCAATTTGGCAACATAGCACATCTTCCTACTCTGGTCGCTACTTTATTGTCCCTGATTTTCGTAAACGCTACATACTCTGTAACAATCTTGAAGGTAGGTCTCTGTAAATAAACTTTAAATGCCTTTAATACTACTCCTATTGCTGGTTCTTTAGAAATAATATTTCTTACCCTTATCAAAAAATGACACGTTTTGTGATTTATTTCTAACTTGATCGAGCACAGCTACAACTTGTCTGGCATATTTTAAATCCGAGAGTTTCACGATGCCGTTCCTAATGCATTTCTCCACTTGTTAATCGAATTAACCATCTTCCGCTCTACGAAGACAAACGTCTCTAAAATTAAGACCTTTATCCTGACCACTTTGTTAAATTTGGCAACATAGCCCATCTTCCTACTTTGGTCCCTACTTTCTTGTTCATGATTTTCGTAAACGCTGCACAATCTGTAATAATCTTGAAGGTAGGTTTCAGCTAATAAACTCTAAAGTCCTTTATTACTTCTCCCATTGCTGGTACTTTAGGAATAATATTTCTTCCCCTTTTCAGAAAATGACACTTTTTGGGATTTATTTTTAACTCTTGAACACAGCTACAACTTGTCTGGCATATTCTGAATCCAAGAGTTCCACGATGCCGTTTTCAATGCATTTTTCCACTTGTTCATCGAATCAACTATTTTCCGCTCTACGAAGACAAACGTCTATAAAATTAGGATATAGGTATTCATCTATTAATACAATTTTAATTTTTGTACTGACCTTCTTGGTTTTCTTTGGTCTGTAACCCCCGAACAGATCTCCAAACTTTTTTCATATATTTTCCAACATGTAGTGCGATGTTTTCAATTAGTTTCCATCTAAGGGAGCAATATTCAACAAATATGATTCGTCTTTTCCTTTTGTAATTTGTAACTATAATTTGTAACTACAGTTTGACCAAGTCTAGCTGGCTGACAACTTAGAGGTGCGCACACGTATCCATTACTTGAAAGTGGAAGTGGTAGCGTTATTTTAAAGCAAAGTACTGTACAGTCTTTGAAAAAGTATTTTTGCGCCTAAGGCTCGTGACACAATGAAAATTTTATTTAAAATATTTTTCACATGCCAATATTTACTGGTCAAGCTGTACCTGTCTAAAATTTTTAACACATCTGCTTATTAGAAAAACTCCACTGATTTTCATCCACTTAATAGATTTTGGTATCATAAAGACCGTCACCAAGTACAGCTGCACTTTGTAAGTGCTCAATAGTCTTTGTACCAAAATTTCCACTACCCTTCAATATAAAATTCAAGAGAAATTACTAGCGAGCCCAAATTTTATAGATTTGCTTAGCTCACATATTTCTTTGACTTCCAGTGCCTATGAGTATATTTATGTTAACGTCATTTAAGCTAATCTTCTTACAACCTGATACTATGTTGTTGACATCAGTCGGTTTTTAATTTTCGCACTCCAAATTGTGGTTTCCATTACAATTGAAACATTTTGTTCCTCTTTGTTTTAAAGCACAATCTTCGAATTTATGATCGTCATCGCCATATCTAATACAACGTAAAGCTTCACTTATTTTTGAAAGTAAATCCGTAAATGATTTCCTTCATTCTTTGTTCCATCATTTCTATCATTTCGTGTTGTATCTTCACTTTCTGTTTTTCCTTTAATCGTGATTTTCTTTAATTTTCATTTACGAAGTAAAAAAAAGTATAGTAATCGCAAAAATTTTCGAAATCGAGATTTTTGCGAAAATATTCGTTTCCATCACTCAGAATGTTTTCGAAGTAGTATATGTCTATGCATCTGTCTGTCTGTGTGTCTGTGGCTTGTAAATTTATATTAAAGCTTTTAACAAAAATTGGAAGAGCCCAGTGTCTATTGGCTAAAATCCACCAACCGCTAGTGGTAGTTTATAATTTCTAGCTTTACGTCGTACTCTTCTTAACCTTCTATAAAGCTAAAGCCTATTAATGTTGCAAATTTACCTCTGTGTAATCGTAATTATTCATCACTAGTAAATATTGTGAATAATGCTCTAAAAGTTTTTGTGATTTAAGTTCATCAACTTTAAATAAAATAATAACAAATAATTTTTAGAATTTAGACTTTCGCGACTGAGGTCGATGTAAGTTTTCTTACTTTCGGGTTCAAGTCGCGTATTTTTATTGGTTCGGACTTTTCCGCCTTGAGAATGCTCCCTGCAATAGCGAGCGAAACGTTGGCAACAACCAATAAAAATCCGAAAGTAAGAAAACTGACAACAAATAATGTATTCCATAAAAATTAAACACCCTGTATATAAAAATCTGCAGGTATTAAATTATTGTAACCCAACTCGTATTCAAAAAATTAATTAAAATTAAAACAAGCGGTGCGCGTATATTTTTTTTAACTTAATAAAACATGTTGCTGTCAGAAGGTTTGTATTTAACATGAGTTGTTTTGGTCTCTGCTTGAATTTTATTTCCTATTCCACTACACAATTAATATTCCGCAGCTTCTTGTTCAAACTGCGGGATTATAAATTGAATATTCACTTGTAATATTTGTATGTGGATTAGATTCCATTGTGAAACAGATCAACTTTTTTTCATGTAATTGAGCCACATAATGCTAAGACGAGACAACAATAACCTTCTCACCTGGATACTATTACAGGAGCGCTAAACTGTTTTTTTTTATACTTTGGATTAAAATGTAAATTAAAAATTTTTGAAATGAGATTTAATCTTGCTTGGAATCAATTGAAGAAGACTTCTTATGCCCCAATTAAAATATGCATATTTACTTCTGAGAATCATGGATTAATATCGTTGCAGGAGCAATAATAAATGAAATAATTTGTAATATCCGATATGGCCAGCTACTGGTAAGCAACTGAAATATTGCGCACCTTCGAAGAATTTCAATTTTATATCTATCTTTATGGCAAGATACTACTGATAAAAATAAGGCTTCAGATGAAAAGAATGTAATAAAGAATTTCTTGAGGCAAAGTGCCAATTCATTATAGAGTGAGCGTTTAAAGCAGAGTTCTCCGAACATGGAAGCAAAACAAGAAGGGTATAAAATAATCATGTGCTACCAATAAACTCGATCAACTTGTATGTGGCGGAGCATGTTTGTACTTAAAGAGAAGTACAAGCGTAGACTGAAAAGGACCAAAGGGGAATTGCTCTAATATCCAGCATCTACCGAAGGTTATCGTGTTACACACCTAATGTCAACGGAAAGGACCTATAAAACAAAATTGAAAAACATAAGAGCAGTAGTCAGAGAAGCATCGCTACGGTAATAAAAGGATGAATTAAATTCGTTCTCAGATGGTCGACTGGTCTAAAAGTTTTATTCTCAAAATAATTATTTTTTCTTCTTGTTGAGGCTCGTGATTTTTTCGATTTTTGCAAACAGTTTTTTCTACTTCTTGAACTGTGTTAAGTTATTCGTGAAAAAAGCTTTCGGTAGCCTTTACAGATTGTTTGACCTACCTTGTTGTTTGTTCTACCTCAAAATCCCGAATCCCAAAATCCCAAATTGAAAAATCGCGAATACTAGAATCCCGAATGCCTAAAATCTAAAAGTCTTATCCTCAAAATAAATATTTTTTCTTCTTGCTGAGGCTCGTTTTCTTTTCGATTTTTGCTACCAGTTTTTTCCACTCCTTGAACTCTGTTTAGTTATTCGTGAAAAAAGCTTCCGGTAGCCTTTACAATTTGTTTGACCTATCTTGTTGGTTATTCTACCTCAAAATCCCGAATCCCAAATTCTAAAATCACGAATACTAAAATCCCAAATACCCAAAATCCCGAATGCCTAAAATCCCGAAAGCTAAATATCCCGAATGCCTAAAATAGTTTTGGGTATTCAGAATTTTAGGCATTCAGGATTTTAGGCATTCGGGATTTTAGACATTCGGGACTTAAGGCATTCGGGATTTTAATATTTGGGATTTTGGGATTCGGGATATTGAGCCGCACCCCTTGTTAGTGATCATCTTTATCATCATTGATTGCTTTGAGGACAATTAATCTTTCAGATTGTCCCTCACCTTCACCTTGCTCTGTGCCCAAAGAACCGCTCGTCTGCGCGTCTCGCTATATACATGTTATTAACATTCTGTTTTGCTATTCTAGAACTGCGGCGTTGGTACGATGTTCTATTTATGATTTTCATAACATGCGACGCCAGCACCACATTACGTATGCGTCAATGCTTTTTCCTTCCACCATTTATGTAGTCCACGTTTTAGTAACATGCATAAATGTGGAGAAAATAATGCAGCATAATAATCTTATTTTTATACTGTTTGAGATAGGCGGTCCAGATCTTGCGGATGCTGCTCATTGCAATTTTTGCGATGGCCACTTTTTTTGTTTATCTTTAAGGTGAATGTTCCGTCATTGCTGATCTTCCATTAAAGATAGATAAATTAGTTAATAGTTTTTAAGCTGCTTAGCGTGTCTATGGTAGTGTCTGTCTATGATTAGCTTTTTCTTTACTGATTATTAATCCGAAGGCAAACCCTTCAAACATCAATATTATTATTTAGCACTACAACCCTGGGGGGGGGTCTTGGCTGACTGCTCGACTTTTTTCCAGACGGCACGGTCTTCCATTAGTCTATGGTCAAAAGGGATATTTATCTTCTGCAGGTCTGACTTAATGTTATCTCTTCATCGCATTCGGTGGCATCCGAGAGGCCTTTTTTCCATTGGGACCTCCTCCCACACCAGTCTTACTAGTCTCTGATTATGGAGCCTGTGTAAATGTCGTACCCACCTTAGTAGTTGAGATTTGATCTATTGAATAAATATCAAAATACAAGAGCTCAAAATGTTGTTTTCTTTGTAGCAATTTTGTATTTCGATATTCGTTCTAATGCGATATTAATTTGTTGTCGGATCGTGGTAGGGTCCGAAAATTTTTCTGAGGATTTTTCGTTAGAAGCGTCTGAGTTTTTCTTCGTTTGCTCTGGTCATCGTCCACGTTTTGCATTCATATGTCACTACTGGCCTGATAATAATTTTATAGATTTTGATTTTTGATGTTCTTGTTAGGTGTTTTAATTTCATAAGGTTGTTAAGTGCGTATTGGCAGCGGCTTGCGGATCGTATTCTGCCATGTATTTCGTTTTTTATTCGTTGATTTTTAGCCCGACTTAACCAGTTGTTCTTTCGATCTTGTTGAAAATGAGGGAATTTCCCATCAGGTCAATGTCATCTGCGTATGCTAGTAGTGGTTTTGGACCATTAGTTGTTAGCAGTTCAGTGTTTATCCTTATCCCTTAAATGTCCGAGTGGTTCTAGCATTTTTATAATCTTGCCTGCTACACGCATATTTTGCTGTGCTATTCTTCCAAAATCTTCCCCATCATATGCTCTCTATGTATGTACTGAATAGAGAAAATGCGGCCTTCTTCTGTGCACTTTGGATGATGTTGATTTGACCACATTTACGTTAACTTTCCCTGTGTAGGATTTTCGCTAAACTTACAACATATTTTAAGACTCCAATTTTTGTGCGAACTTGCCACAATATTGAACACTACGCAATTAGAGGTCATTTTTAGTGTAAAAAGCAAGAAATTATTGGCGTTTGTAATTCACGGAACTTTCCTACCAACTGTCTAAAATTTAGGATTTGTTCTCGCGTGCCCTTTTCTTCTGATTGTTACCTAGATATTTTGTGCTCAAGATACACTTTTAGGTGACCTTGAATTATTCTAAGCATCACCTTGCTCTTCCGGCCATTTTCCAAACTTGGTTTCATGGCTTGGTTATTACTTTGATCTCCCAGTTGTTTTTGTAGCTTTCCTGAGATGTATTTACTTCCAGGCAATTTATCACATTTTAGGTCCTTTACTTTCACGTTGCTTCGGCGCTTTTCTACAATGTTATTCGGTTATTTATATAGTTCCATGTAATAGTCGTTCCATACAGTTAGAACCTGTTCTTTTTCAGTTGTTAGCATGTTGCATGGTAAGGATTTAGACTTAAACTCTCGAAATAGCAGTTTGACTTTTCAGTACTTCTATGATTTTTCATATTCCATCCAATCTACATGCAGCGTAGTTATTAATTCGATTCCTTAATATTCCAATTATTTTAGTAGCTCTTCCGGGATGTTTTTGCTTCCAGGCAATTTATTAGATTTTAGTTCCTTCACTTTAAAGTTGCTTTGGCGCTTTTCTTCGATGTTATTCGATTCTTTATATAGTTTTATGTAATAGTTGTTTCAAAAAGTTAAAACCTGTTCTATTTCATTTGCTGGCATGTTGCATGGTAAGGTTTTAAACTTGAACTCTCAAAATAGCAGTTTGACTTTCCGGTACTTCTATGATTTTCCATGTTCCATTCAATTTACATGCGGCGTGTTCGTTATTGTCAATTGGTGTTGGATACAGAATTCGAATAGACAAGTCCCGGCTTCGTTCCTTTTTTCTTGTTCAAAATTCTCGAATATGTGACATTGTTGCCCATTTTGGCGTAAAAATATCCTAAAATTATATTTCACGTATCTCATAAAAGTTGTCCACGTCGCTATCTCCTGATTTTATGGTCGGCGCATATACCTGCAAAACATTTAGAACGCAACCAGTTGCTTCCAGCTTGAAGTGAAGTATTCTACAATTTATTACACGTACAGCGTTTTTTAGTTTTCTCACTACAATAGAGGTTACTCCATTCCTGCTTTCGTGTTCGGATCCTGAGAAATAGGAATATGTTTCCCGAAGAGCTTTGGAAAAATCGTTCACTCTTTATTGGGTTTCTGCTAGGCTGAGAATTGATATGTTATGTGTACTCATTTCGCATTATTTTTAATTTTTCTGTTAATTGGTCTAATCCTTGAATGTTCCATGTTTCGAAGCGGTGGTGATTTAACAGTTTACTATTTGATGCAATTCCTTTGTCTTTTTTTATTTTCTCTTCCGTGGTGTTTTTTTTGAGATGTTTTAAAGCCGATGTGTTTAAATGTTCCTGTTTGGTTTATTTTGTGATCTATTTGCAGAATATATTCGCTGTCTTTTGTTGTCGATGGTTATTCGGAGACATATATTTCGAATTCACCTTGTAGCTATCTGCATTCAAATGCAAATTCAAGTTTACCAACTTTTTTACAAGCAAAATGTTTCTCTATGCTGCATCAAGGTTGGTAGACCGTAAACTTGACCTTGATCCTTCATATTTTGATGTTTGCTTTACAAGCAAACTAATGGCAACGTCGCACTACGGGCGCCACCTGGCGGAATAACGCAAGACTTATTTATTAATGTTTATCACTAAATAAAAACAAAAGTTACCTAAAAAATTTGTGAAAGTGATGTTATGAAAAGTCAGAATTTATATCACCAAAAATGATTTACGTCGGCCATGATAATTACTAGCTAAGACAATGAATTTGAAAATTTTAAACTTATTTGCAAACTAGGATAGTTTATTCTTACCCTAAGTATATTTTCTTTTAATTTTCTGCTTTCTATACATGTTAAAAAGTTCTTTACTTTAGTAAAAATAATTTAAAAGTATAATTTAAATCAGTAGTAAATCTATCAAAGTAAAAACAACTTATTACAATCGTTGGTATATTTATGTATTGGCTTTTGTAAGTTGATGAGAGCACCATAATTCATACATCAATAACTTTTTCTTGCTATTATTTCAAAATATAAAATTACATATTAATTGTGTACATACTACCAACCCATATGGCTATAAATAATAATATATAGTCTGAAATAATGTTCATTCAACTGACAAGCGTATAATAATAAAAAAAAGCATGAGAACAGTAACTATAGAAACATAATAAAAATAATTTAAATTGCGGCTATCAGATTAGTTATAATTTTATTAACCATTATTTTTTTTTTGTTATTATTATGTTTGTGCATTCACACAATTTATATTGTTATTTTATTTTTATGGGCTTATAATTTTTGATATAAATTTTAATTTTATTGCTTGTAGCTACTAACTATAGAAACACTAAAATTCGCCTAAGTACCTTCGTGTTATTTTAAATATAATTATTTTTTTTACTTTCCTTCAGAAATTTTAAATTAATTTCAACCTAAAAATCAAATTGAAATCATTGCTATGAAACATTTTACGAGAAGCAAAGTTTTAATATGACTATAATAAGCTGCCATTAAAACTTTATGTTTCCAGAGGATAGGTGTAATAAATCAAAATGTAAGAGTATCCAATGGCATTTGTGACATAATGCAACCAATGAGTTACTAATTGGACCGATAATATCGTGATAATTATAAATTATAATTACCTATAATTAGAAAGATTACTCTGACGGATTTATCCGTTTAGCATGTGCGTGCGAAATGAATTAGTATGTACACAAAAAAAATTTCTTATCATTAGCTTTTATCTCCGGTTCATACGTGCCTAATGTTTCGGATTATAAAGTCAATTTTAAAAATGGGTGTTGCGTGCACTTTCACGTGCTTTTTTAATAATATAGGATTAAATTATAAAGTAAGAAAAAAGTTGTTAGGTGCCAAGGATAATAGATCATGTAGTGGTTAAATTTATGTCCTTCATTACGTGGAAAATAAATTTAGGCTAACCTCGCTGAATGCGTCATCGTTGTATTACGAATTTTAAATGTTTCAAATGGATTTTCCGTTTTAAAGTCTATGCTAATAGAAGAGCAGTGGGAGCTATGAAATGGTTATAACATTTTTTGGAAGTGAATTAAATTATGTATAAAAAGTACCCACGTTCGGACAAAAATCACATT
>JARJDX010111234.1:0-10823 GCA_030264735.1 Gymnusa sp. GC000175 | reverse complement strand
GAGAAACCTTCCCCACAAAAACGACACACACACACACACACACACACAGACATTTCTTATTTTTTGTCAATTCTTGTTCAGGGGACCCTAAAATTTATATTGCCACTAAAATCTCAATTTTTTTTGACGATTACAATACTTTATTTTATGATAAAGTAAAAAAATCTGGTATGGTCACCACCTGACTTTATCATACAATAAGTTTTTAAAATGTTAAATTTTTAAAAAATGATAACAGAATTTGTTTTAAATTAAATTCTAGACGTATTTTCCATAAACTTTATAGTTTTTCAAATATTTGTAAAAAACTGAAAAACCTTACCAATAAACTACCACTTCCGGTTGGTGGATTTCAGCCAAAAGTAACTGGGATCTTCAAATTATTGTTAAAAGCTTAAATATGAATTTTTGTGGTGATATCTTTAATAGTTTTTGAGAAACCATGCCTACAGAATCGCGCCACACACACACACATACATCCACACAGACATTTTTTTAATTTTGGTCAATTCTTGTTAAGGGTCCCAAATGGTATATTGCCACCAAAATCTTTTTTTTTGACGATTACAATACTTTATCTTATGATAAAGTAAAAAAAGTCAAGAAATTGTAAATATCAAGTAAACCTTTTTTTAATTGCAATTTTGGGTAAATAAAAATGTTTCCAAATTAAAAAAATTGGAAACATGCAGGTTTCTAATTATTTATTTTAAGTCAAAAGCATTGTAAACATCACAATTCTTTTGGAGTAGAAAGATTTTCCGGTAGTGCATACCGTTGATCAGAGGATGCCCAAATATACATGTAGTACATTCTACGGGGAAGCTTTTTCATGCCACCTAAAATCTTTTAATATTAGTTGGGTAGAGTATAAAATATTCCAAAAACAGGCCCACATTTTGGTCAAGCTTAAATTTCAACGTACAGTTAAAAGGCCTCCTTGGTTTAAGACATTTTGTTTTGATATTTCTTTGTTAGTTTACATATATACTTTATTTCTTTAAACTACAGGTCGATGACCATTGGTAATGACCATTGGTAATAACATAACCAAGATTAATTAACCAGTTAATAATAAGCCAGAAGAAGAACAGAACTAGATTATCAATAAAATATTACAACTGATGACCATTGGTAATAACATAAATACCGCTAAAACAAAATTTATGGTCACAGGCATATCTACAAGCAACCAAGATCAAATAACCAGGTTATAATAAGCCAGAAGAAGAAACTAGATTAACAATAAAATCTTACAATTAATGGAAAAAAGAGAAAATTTTAAAAATCACAGCATTACAGAATATTGTATCACAAAACAAATGATCAAACCAAAAATCGGAAAGGACAAGGACAAGAAACTTACGGAAAAACGCTTTTGAAGAATCAAAAGCCAAAAACAATAGTTTTAACGTGCACTAATAGAAAAATATGAATACCTAGGGGTATGGGTCAATGAAAAAGACGACCACTCAGTCGAGATCAATAGCAGAATAGAATACGCCGCATTTGTTAAAATGAAACAATTCTTCACAGGCAAAGACATCAAAAATAACTTGAAGAAGAAGAATACTACGGTGCTATATATTCCCCATCTTATTATACGAGATAGAAGCAACTACATTCAGAAAATACCACCTACGCAGACTGGAAGCCTTTGAGATGTGGGCATACCGCAGAAGTATAAGAATATCATGGAAGGACAAGATAACCAACGAAGAGGTTCTGAAAAGAAATGGAAAAGAGAAGGAAATCATCATCACCGTCAAAGCGATAAAGTTTGAATACCTTGGCCACATCTCGATGGAGTCACAGATATCAACTGTTACAGTTGATTATACAGGGAAATATAGTGGGTAGAAAAGGCATCGGCAGAAGAAGGATGCCCCAGCTCAGAAACCTGCGCGAATAGTTTGAATGCACTGCACTACAACTGTTTAGAGCCGCGGTAAATAAAACAAAAATAGTCATGATGATCAGCATAAGAATAAAATAGTTTTGGAAATAATCAGTAAATATTATTCAGGGACAACAAACAAAATATTAGACCTAAAAGAAAAATTAATTATTACTATAAGCAAAATCAAAAATACCTAAAAAAGTTGCGTGGATCAACCATTTTCTAAAATCAGACCAGATCCTTTTCAGATTGACGTTAAAAAAGGTCTAAAATTCTTGTAACCGACCAGTATTTCGAACAATCGGTTCAACAAAAAGTACCTGTTTGTAAAGGTACTTTTTGTTGAACCGGTTGTTCGAAATGTTCAGTAGGTCTGCAAAGAAAATAAATGAAGAAGAAATAATGCAAACAACGAGCATTATAGACGTTATATTGTAGGTGCCCAAATAAAATATAGATATTTAGGTCGTGTAGCCACAGAGGACTTGAGCAAATAAACAACAAAAAAAATAATGTGGCATTGTAGCTCCGACTGCCAAACTTAAGAACGTGGGTTTGCTCCCCACAGCAATAAAAACTTTGCTCAACATTGACCAACATCCCAACCCGCCTTGCCAGCGTAGAGTTTCATGGCTAAAACCTTCTCTGGTCTGGAATTATATAAAAAATCACAGAAGAACTCGCCAAGTAGCAGATAGATAGCTGGGCATTAAAGAAAGAATTACCAACTCAACCAACAACAAGTACCTCTACAAATAGCCCAGTGGGCCTGTACCAAGAAAAAAATGAAAAAGAAATAAGGCAAAGATCAAGCATTACAAACGTTATATCGCAGGTGGCCAAATAAAATAAAGATGATCAGGTCATGTAGCCACAGAGGACTTAAGCAAATAGGCAACAATATAACAACTTAACAACAATGTGGCAGTATAGCTTAGCGGTTAAGGCATCCGACTGCTGAAATCAAGATCGTGGGTTTGCTCCCCACAACAATAAAAACCTATAAATGCTCAACATTGACCCAACTTTCTAATCCGCCTTGCCAGTGTAGAGTTTTATGGCTAGGACCTTCTCTGGGCCGGATTTGGATGAGAAATGACAGAAGAACTCACCAAGTAAGAAGTTTGTCAAAAAAATAGAAAGACAGCTGGGCATCAAAGAAAGAGTCACAATCTCAACAAAAAATACCTCTACAAACAGCCAAGTAGGCCCGCACAAAGAAAAAAATGAAGAAATAATAAGGCAAAGAGCATTATAGACGTTATATCGCAGGCGGCCAAATAAAATAATGATGATCAGGTCATATATGCACAGGGGATTTAAGCAAATAAACAAAACTAATACAACAATGTGACAGTATAGCTCAGCGGTTAAGGCATCTGTCTGCTGAGCTCAGGATCATGGATTTGCTCCTCACAGCAATAAATGCTCAATATTAAGCCAAGTACTAACCATCCTTGCCAGCGTCGGGTTTTATGACTAAAACCTTCCCTGGTTCGGAGTTAGGTGAGAAATCATATAACTCCAATGGTTCGGAATCCACGTTAAACTGTAGGACCACCTGTCATGTAAGTTGCCAGCATTACAGACTGAAGACCTTGTCCAAGGATAGGAGTCTCTATCGTCTTATTATTTTCTTTTCAAGGTTCATACTTTAAACAAGTGTTAGGTACCTCTATAGAGTCTTCATTGTCTTCCATAGTAGCTAACATCTTTACCGAGGCTTTTGATGTGATTTCCTGTCTAGCATTAAAAATCTTATTATTATAATGTCAATGTGAATTTAAATTTGCTAATCACAGTATGTAAAATAGTCGACAATTCTTATTTAATTTTGGTAATGTTAGCCCCCTCTACGCCTTAACATTGCCCTGTAGGTGAAACTGGCTAAAATATGTATATTAAGTAAAGAAAATCAGGAACACAAATTTATTTTATTAATTTTAAATTGGAAAGTTCTGTTAGTCAGAAGTATTATTTAAATTTTATAAACGTGCACAGAATTCAATGGAAAATTTGTCACAGTTATAATACTAACAATTTTTCAATTGAATTGAATCGATGGTAATATCTAAATATAAAATTAAATTTTATACATTTTTAGGTGCCCTTTTAATTGTGACATTTTGGACTTTTTTTAATTATTAAGTATTTAATATTTAAATCTTAAAGTTTGTAAAAGTCCATAATGTTTTTCTTCTGTTTTAAAAAATGTCGTTATAATTACTTTTTCCTTAACGCCCGGCGTTATGTACGTGAACGAAATTAGGGGTCGCATGTTAACTATTCGTAACCAACTAGAGACTGATAAACTTGAAATTTTTTTTACGATAAATATCATTGGTATGGAATTTGAACCTACTTTAAAATGTGACGGCAGTTTAAAAGCTTGGTTAGTCGCCACGTTCTCGCCTAAATGTGTCGTCACTTAATATGTTTTTATTATAGAAAACCCTTAGCTTTTAATGTATAGTTTTGTTTGTGATAATTTTTAAAAGCGATTGTAGGAAAAATTAATACTTTCTCCGGCAGTAAATAAGTCAATGTTAATAAATCTCAATGACGTATAATTCTTTATGTGAAATGAAAGAATTTTCAAAGAAAAATCGTTTAAACATAATGCTGCAATCGAGGTTAAAATGTTAAATTGATGAGAAAGTTTTGTAGTGCTAAGCAACGCCCCCTTTTTATTGGATGGCAAAAGTTTGAAAACTGTTTTCATAAAAAAAAATGATAAAAAAGGCTAAACACTTTCCCCGTTTCCCTAAATCAATATTAAGACAATCTGTGACAAGCAAAATTACCAATTTTGAAGGACTCTTAAAGTGAACAAAAGAGGAAAGAAAGCCACAACGTAATTAAATAGACGCCAAAATAAACACACAAAATAAAATTTGCATAAAATAAAAATAAATATTTGTTACAGAATAAGAATATGATTTTGAAGGTATTTTATATTTATTTTATTTAAGCAATTTTTGCACTTGCAAAAATAAGTTTTATGTGATATGAAAGGCTACAAATGATGCAGAATAGCGGACTGGATATAAAGTTGATAGCAACAGAAATGTAAGAGCTGAGCCATGGTGTATAACAGAAGATCCTAAAATCTCGCATATGTGACGAAAAAGTTTGTTCTAATAAAAGTCATCAGTTGTTTACATCACTGGTGCTGCTGTTACAAGTTGAAAACATTCTGATCTTTAATATTAAAGTATCGTCCCCCTTATTGGCACGCAACTTTTTGATTGCAAAGGTTTACTTACACACTGAACACTGTCGGCAGTCCATTTATCTTTTACAAGAGAAGAGATACGTAACAAACTAGCTTAGGATGACATATTGTCATCTCCCTAACGTTACTTCTTTCATATAGATATGTTCGAGAAAATCCATCATCACAGTTAGATTAAATGACGCGGATAAACTGAAAAATTATTGCTCACATACAGATATTACTGTATATTCTACCAGCTAAACCAAGATAAGGCCAAAATACATTTAACTGACTTTCTCACCTTTCCCCTCTATCATCATTCTAATTTTCCAAACAGTTTGCTTAATAATAATTTTTACTTATCCATTTTTTTACTGCGTGATCTAACACAATTTATATTTTTATTTAAATGTAAACTTTTCTTAAAAAATACTTTTTATATCACAACCTTAAGTGTATATTTATATATTATCAAAAAATAAACACTTTTTATGTTTATACGTGATTTTTTGTAATTTGGATCTTAATTATATTTTTTATTATACAAGGTGTGGCAAGGTAACTTTCTTATTTCATAATGCAATGAAACAAAAAGTAGTAATAGATTTTCAATTTTTTTTATAGAGAAGTTAAACATTTAAAGTTGTGGTTTACATCGTTTTAAAATTCATATAGGGTAAGTGACACCTCCCATTGTCGATACATTGCTTCAATAGAATTCTGCTGTTTCTTATAACTCTCTTCAGTATATTGAAGGGTATGTTGTCCTTAATGTTTCTTTTCGGGTCGTCCAGAGTCTGTGGCTTGGTAAGGACACCATATTTCAAATACCCCTACAAAAAGAAGTCACAAGGGGTTAAATCAGTTGAACGTGCTGGCCACTTAAAATCGCGCTTCAGTGGATGAGCTTCTAGCAGCAGAGCCATTAAAGTATGGGCAGTTGCTCCGTCCTGTTAAACCATATGTTGCCTAAGTCCATTTCATCAAGCCATAGCAAAAAACATCTCGAGCATGTTCACATAACAGTCTAAATTGACTGTCACAGTCTGCTCATTTTCCTCAAAGAACCATGGACCGATAATCCCAACTGCCGAGATTACCACCAAACGGTGACACGTGGTAAATGCTAAGACCTCTAAAAGAGTTTTTGGGTTGATGATCTTACGGAATGATTGGTAATTTTAGGAGCAGACGCAAGTTTACGCAACTAAAACTCTTACTGCTTCGATGTTCTCAGGTGTTCTGATGGGACGTGGGCCTCCAGTTCTTCTTTTCTGCCCACAACCTTCTTCCTGCTTCAGATTCTCCTTTGGAGGTTGGTGATCATTATGGCTATTTTTACTTTTGACACCGCAGCTGGAAACAGTTCCGCCGATGACATTCCATACTAATCTCTCAAGTTGCGTAGCCAGAACATGCGGCGTCTACCCACACTCCGCTTCATATGGATCTTTCCTTGTATTATGAGTTGTTGTAATCTATACTTTTCGTTTCTTGAGATTCGGCCTAAGTATTTTAATTTCCGTTTCTTTATGGCAAAGAGTATCTCGGTTTTTTTGTTTATTCTACGAAGTACCTTCATTTTCGTTTCGTCAACCGACGGTATTCGCGGTATACGACGGTAGACCCATATTTCAAAGGCCTCTACCTTTTTTGTTGTTTCTTGGGTCAAGGTCCAACTCTTTATCCCGTACCGTATCAAGAAAAAGTAGCAGCGGATCATCCTAAACCTTAGTTCTATGCTCATACCCGGAGATATCAGCATCTTCTTCATTTTAGTGAATGCTACTCTGGCTTGTTCAATGCGTACTGTGACCTCTTGGTGGTGTATCCATACGTCATTTATCCAGATTACAAGGTATTTTCATTTGGAGAACTGTTCTATGTGTGCTCCGTCGACATGCAGTTGTATTTGTTGTTTGGTTTTTGAAATCAGCATGGTCTTTGTCTTCGTTGTGTTCATTTCCAATCTGTATTCTCCGCTTTTAGCTGAAATGTTATTAATTGCTCTGCCGTTTACAATGATTTCACCAGATTATCCATCGAGTGACTCTTTGAATATAGCTTCGAAGTATATGTTGAACAACATTGGAAAAAGGACACATCCTTGCCTTACACCTTTTTGAATCTGTATGTCTTCTGTCAGTTTGGTTTCAATCCTGTCTTTTGCTGTATGACCCCAGTATAAATTCAATACAATCTGAATATCACGGCGATCAATATCTAAATTCGCCAATATGTTTATTAGCACCTAACCAGTTTCCCTGAACGTTGTGACCCACAAAAGAATTGATTTCTGGTCCGGTCAGGACCCAATAGCGTTATATTCTAGCGCGCTGTGTTGAAACGCCCGTTGAAAAAGTAGACCTCTAAGACAAACATATGCTACTTATTACTGCAATGCATGATGAGGACTGAAACACAAGTTAACAACACTGTACAAACCCCTCTCTCGAACGAGACCAAGCACGCCTGGGACTCCCATCAGCTTCAGAGCGCTTATTTTAAATAAAGAAGTTATCTTGTACAATTTATATCTAAAACTTGGTTGTGGATATTAATATATGTTACCTTTGAGCCTAGGTATGCTTCCAATACCTGGACTCCTGCCCAGGAGACTTTCTGTTAAGGTGTGCTTGCGAAAAGTGGTGCCCGATTCACACTAAATACATGCATACACTTGTACACCCTTAAATTACTTAGACAATCTTAAAAGCTATTTAGAGTATGCCTGCTTACTTCGATAGACTGCAAAAAAGTGAAATCAAATAACTCTTATATAGTAAAATAATTTTGTTTAAATATTGGACAAAATGTAGGCAGGATAAAAAATAAAGTAATCCCGTTTATCGCTGCTTCACAGAATTGATTCACAATATCTTTGAGTCTAGATATGCCACCAATTTTTGCTCAGGTGGACACTTTGTTCAATCGTGCTTGCAAAACTAGTACCCGAGTCACACGAAATACATGCATACACTACTATCGGACTAGAAAATTCTGACCTCTCAGTTTGATGTGCCCAAACCCCTAAAACTAAGAGGGCAATTTTTTTTCAAAATTTAACGTATTTTAAGCTGTCAATGTGTGAAATGTGCAAGTTTCGAAATTTTTGATAATAGTGTTTTGGAGATTTTGTAAATAATATCGCAAAAAGCACAATATTTCACTACATTTTGCCCAATACTCATTTTTAAAATATCATAATTCAATTATTTCTTAATTAAATTGTATAAAATTTGAAAATTACATAGCTCAATCCTTTTCGAAGAGACTGTGCCTATTAAATTACAAAAAATTAAATTAAATTTTATGATTAGTTGATAAACGACGAATCATCACAATTTGCGGAATGTTCTGGATATTTTAAAAAAAATTTGCCTGTATATGGTAAAGAAATATTGTTGAATAATAATTGTTATATTATATTGCCTAAACTATGTTTCGTTATTACTTTATTGTAAATTAAAGTATTGCTATTATTTAACCAAGATGAACGTAGTAAGTCTGCCTATAGGCCTGGCCGTGCCAATACCGAGCGGCACAAACAATCTCAATAGCTACCTAAACCACGTCTGCATCCTTCGTTAGTTCGCATAAAAGTAAAATCAAATTACTTTTAAGAAGTAAAATAATTTTGTTTAAATATTGGATAAAATGTGGGCGTAATAAAAAATGAAATAGTCCCGTTTATTGCTGCTTCGCATAGCATTGATTTAATATATTATTGATTCTGTATACAGCTGATTCATTATAGCGCTGGTGATATAGCGTTGTTTATAAGGTATGCAGAAAGCACACAATATTTTATCCAAATGAAGAGTTTTATTTATCATACATATATTATGTATATATAAATAAATTTATTACCTAATTAATTTGTGCTTATTGTGCACATTTTATAATAAAATTTAAAATAATTTATTCAGCATTGCATTTCCATATAAATGCTACTCCAAAAGCTTGTAACGATATTCTAAATTTTACTAAGTTTAAAATAAATACAAACATTTACTGACAATTTTTATAATTTGCGTTTAAATTTTTGCAAATATTGAGAAAAGTAAAATATTTTTTTGGAAATAAAACGCAAATTTTTATTTTTTCCTCCAGCGAGAGCATTTGATCCTGTTTGTTTATTCTTGAGTATTCTATAAATAAAGGATGAGCTCAGTGCACATCTTTTAAGCGAAAGCAATTTCGAAGAAACTTAGCTTAACCTTAAGAAGCAATTATGCAACAAAACTAAATGTAGAATTAAAGCTGCGAACTAAGCCATATTTTCCCGTAATAATTTTATCAAAAGTAGCCTCCAGAAAAAAAAAACAGTACAGTTAACAATTATTGTGCAATGGAAAGATTAGCCGGTATTAAGTACCGTTGCCCAGGGGACGGCCGAATGTATTCAATGAACATTCTTCGAAGAGGCTCTTTCCATGTCTTCCAGAAATCAATTATGAGACTGGTATTAATCATACTAAGGATAATTTTTCTTTATTTTCCGTAGACCGTCCATCTTGGATAAAATATAAAATGACATTAGCGTTGAGAAAGAATGGTTTTATGAAAATGTCGTTCAGGAACCTTTACTCGCTAAGATCGCCAATAATAATACACCATTTAAGTTGATAAAACTACGCCTTGAGGGTATTCCTTGGCTGCTGTGGTTACTATTTCCAATTCATCCTCCAATTCAGCAATTATTTTACAGTTGTTTTGAATGGATTTGATCCATTTTATCATGTAAACATCAATTCCCCTTTTTTGGCTTATTTTTTATAGATAAAGGCTGCATTGTCAAAAGCTTTTTGTATATCTACAAAGATGTATGTATGGACCCGTTTTTAAGCGAAAGTTTTCGCTTTCGGGTGTAGAGTCTACTTTAAGAATAATTTTTACGTCTTTAATGTGAGTAACAGGGCGGGTGTTACGTCAAAGACGGGACCAACGGCTTTTAAGGTGACTTCCGAACCACCCGAGAGCAGAGAGAAATTTTAAACCTAGAGTTATAAATTAAGCCGGATTTGAATCTAGCGAGCCAGTCCTGCGTTTTACCGGTCGGCTACTCTGCTCTCTATCTACAAAGATACCTAGCGCAATTTTTGTATTGCAGTATAGGTAAGGTATCTGCTGTGAATTTGCAAGATTGGTAGGCAAATTGCTGCCTAAGAAACGGGTTTCTTTAAGTACACTCCTGATGTAGTTGCCATCTGTATCTGGTGTTTTAAAAAGCCTGAAGCTCTCGATTGCCCATTCAATTTTGTTTCTGGTGAATATTTTACCAGTTGCTCTTCTAGTTTCTCAGATTTCCAGAAAAAATATGTTTCCTTCAGCTATAAAAGTAGCTGATTCATGTAAATCAGCAGATTGAAAGTCTGGAAAGTGTTTCTTTAGGAGAACATTTAGAGTGCGTGAATTCCGATACCGTTAGTATGGTGTCCTTCGAAATGCTTTAATTTCGATTTAAATCCAGCAAATGAAAGCATCACGCTGAATCTGTGAGCATTTTGAGTAAGATGTTGACTTCTTAGGCGCTCAAGTTATCATGGGTGGTTCCTTGACCCAAAAGCAACATAGCATTCAATGGAACGAAAGCATTTAGATTTTCTGCGGTCCAAAAAGATTTGTTATAAAACAATGTTGGTCTATGCTTTTAGGACAGCCGTAGAGTAATAATTGAATATCTGGAAAAGTAAAATAAATATA
>JARJDX010111156.1:0-11044 GCA_030264735.1 Gymnusa sp. GC000175 | reverse complement strand
TACAGATTTTATGCAAAAAATTAAAAATGTTGTTTTCATGGAAAGAAATAAGGGTTTTACAAAAAAATAAAAACGTGAGTTTAATGCAAAAAATTGTAGGTTAAAAATATTTTCTATTCCTTAAGTTTAAAATTATTTCAATTGTTTTTATTTCTTTTAGTGCAATGTTAGGAACAATGTTTGCCTTACCTTGGTACCTTACCTGGTTTGGACATTCATTAAATCAGTACAGAGATGTCGTAAGATTATATGATTTCTTCTTAGCCTCCCCACCTTTAATGCCAATTTATGTGGCTGCATCTCTCGTAATTCATAGGCGTGAGGAAATTTTTGAAGTTGGTTGTGATATGGCGATGATGCACTGCCTTTTATCCGTTATTCCAGATAATTTAAATTTTGAAGAAGTATTAAGAAGGGCGTCGAAATTATACGACAAATACCCGCCCGAGAAAATCGAACAAGACGTCATTCGCCGAATTAAAAAAGAGTATGTATTTATTAACGTAGTTTTTGCTTTACGTAAAGTAGCACTGCTTTTTAAAAATATTTTTAAGTTGCGCTTTTTTTTTGGAATTTTTAAATTTTACACTTTGGAAAAAAACAAATATGCTTAATTGGTATATTGTACTTTTCGCTTTTATTCTTCAGTCTTTTGCATTGTATATATTCGCTTTAGATTAATAAATTTTAAATTATAATTTGCGTTTTTGATTTATTTATAGAACACCTTTTTTCCTTACATAATTTCCTTTTTATGTTATGAATTTTTGTAGGGCTGAACGTCGTGAAAGGGATGAAAGACGTATTAGAAATAGATTGAATAAAAATAAACCTGTTTGGATACGCATGTGCAAATATATTCCACAATGGTTGCTTTTACATTACAGGAATAAATATGGAATACTCTTCGCTACAGCTACTATACTAGTTGGACTTTACGCCTATTTTCGAGCTACCGAAAACAATATTTCTATACTGAGGTAATAATGTGGTAATAATTACATTCGGAGGACTGTACAGCTCGCCCAGTTCACCATGGCAATTCACTCATGTATGCGCACAAGTATTTCTCATGTCAGAGTGGATATTGAGCCGCGTCGCATTCTCTCCTCCTTTTTACGCGCCGCGATGAACTGGGCAAGCTGTTAGTTTGGGTTAACTCAATAATCCTGTTTTTATTTCAGGGGTCCGTGGAATTCCTGACATTTACCTATATCTATAGATGTAAAGCATATGATTCACAGCAGATTTTATACTAGTTTTTAAATTAATAAACATAAACGGATACCAAAAAATTTCAAGCTTTAATAGTCACACCGTTTATGGTTTTATGCTAAAATATTAGTATTATGTATTGTTATGTGTAATTAATTATTTTTATTTTTAATAGAGGATCTTATTTATCTTATATTTACAATTGGTTAGCATTTATTATGATTAATATATTTTTTTGTACTTTCAATATATTTTTTACGTTATATATTTAGGGATTTGTGAGAATTTATCTGTGGTTTATTTTATTGTTGTTAAGTGTATTATAGTATTATGCAGGTTTCAAAAAAAGCGGGTCAATTAATCTGTAGTGATTAATATCTGGCGCTTGTGTTTGAAGTTGGAAAAGTGGTAACTTAGCTTTAATTGATTATGCTAGGACAACTTTAAAATTTTAAACGGGACCCTCATGTTTTATTGCAGATTCCGTTTCTACAGTAAATACATAACTTCTACTTAAAAACACTTTTTTATATCATTTTAAGCTGGCGCTCTAATCGCAGGAAACACATAGCAAGATTTTTGCGATTACAGCGCCACCTACGAATATTACAAAATATTGTTACGTAAAATTCATAACTTCTTTTCATCCGAATCTTCAATAAAAGTGGAGGTTTCAGTTTTAAAATTTAAAGTTTCATCACTTTTTATTATTACAAATTTGGATTGACAGGATAAACGTTTTGGTAATATCGTAGGTGGCGCTGTAATCGCAAGAAAAACAAATCTTGCAATAATGTTTTCCTGTGAATACAGCGCCATCTAGGATAATTACAAAAAATGTTTTAAGCCAAAGCTTTGTATTTTTTTCTGAATTTGCAATTAAAAAATATGGGTTGCCATTTAAAATATTTAAGTTTCTACCCGCGAAGGGGGTAACAAATGTAGGTTCAAAATATAAAACGTGTTTTTGATGGGAAGTGTATTTCTCAAGATATTTCAAGACTTTTTGTCCAACCAATTTAAAAATATTATGTGCCCTTCTACTGGAGAAATTTATCTAGCTTTTTTTCAAACAGGTTGGAGTAAC
Organism: Gymnusa sp. GC000175; assembly: GCA_030264735.1. Lineage (NCBI taxonomy): Eukaryota > Metazoa > Arthropoda > Insecta > Coleoptera > Staphylinidae > Gymnusa > Gymnusa sp. GC000175. The sequence goes on along the minus strand of JARJDX010111156.1, from coordinate 8,742 downwards.
AAGAGTTGAGCATTTCTTATTAATTGAGAATTAACTTTACCTAAATGGCGACACTTGTAAAGTTAAACGAATAAAGTGGAATTTTCGTGCTGTTTTATGTTGAAAATTTTGTTTGATATTCGCCGGCGAGGCAGCCATTAACTTGCAATTATTATGTAAAATTCGAATTCATCGTCTCCTCAAAAACGGATTAATAACGAACACTAATTTCCATTGTATATGTAAAAATGTCTACAAACGACGACCGGATTGTGCATGATCGCAGTTCACGTGTATTTGTACACGCGCGCACTTTGCTGAAAATAGATGTGGTCTAGAACTATTTTACTACTACCTTTCTGTTAATATTATTCAAGAAAGTGTATTTTTTTCCGGAACTACAATAAAAATTAAAAAACAGTTACATCATCACATCCTTTAAGATTATAATGTTAGAAAACTATGAGTATACTCACCTCTTGTACACACAACTAAACTTGACTTTATAAATTAACATATGGTAAGTAAAATGTGTAAAAATTGTATAAAATAAAGCATAGAATATATTTGAGTAAACTAATTGATATTTCATTTGGTCACCCTGTATAAAAAATTCAATTTAAGTATGTACTCTCACTCTATATACAATAAAATCTATATTTAATAAAATAAAATCATTTCAAAAATATAAATTAATTAAAATCCATAATATCATCATTAGTAGTTCATTTAAACCTATAATTAATTTTAACACCATGTATATCAATAAATAAATTTTCTACTTTTGTTAACAATAATATCTACTTTTTGATTTGCATTCACTTTTATACGTTTGTTCAATTTACCAATCTGGACGTCTTTAAACCAATCAGGTGAGATGGCGGGAATAATGTAACTGTGAGAGCAATAGTAAGCAATGCGTATTTCAAATTATGCGAAAAACGAAGCTTTCTGATTGGTTAATTAAAGAAACGGAACACCACTTTAGCACACAAAGTTCTAGCCAAGAACAGTATACTCTATACACTTTGAGATTAATTCGCGATTCAAGGACTTGAAAGTAGACCACTATTTGATAAAATTCGACGGCTTATGAGTCAAGGTGTAATGCCTACTCTACACATGCAGGAGAGAAAAATAAATCAGCAAACCAAGCAAATGGCGGCAGCTTAATACTACCAAACCCTTATTAACGTCGAAGGATTGAGAAGAAAGAACACAGTGGGAAAAGGCATGCGCAGTCCTATAGAGATCTAGGAAATGCTGTCAGTTTAAGATGGCGCCTGGCGGCGCACAAAATCTATCTACACGAATAACTACAAACAGATTCTATATTATTGTTGATTTAAACCATTTTTTTGCACAATTATTTGCATAAAATCGAAAAAAAGTGATATAAGATCTAATAGAGAATAAAAAATCACTTTTTTTTTTAATCTTATACAAATCAATCAAGGTTGGTAGACCTTACCAGAAAAACAATGCAATGCAATGAATGCCGCCAGACAGGTCACGTGTTCGCCATATCTCTTTTAAAGTGTACTGTTCTTGGGTATTAGCCATAAACATCCCATTATTTAAGATTAATCAATTAGAAGTCTTAAAATACCATATTACATCAAATATAAGACGCACCCATATTTTTCCAAAAATAAATTAAAATATTCATTAAAAAGACATCATACGGCAGATTTACGCACTTTTGGGCGTCAACAGAGTCCGAAACATCAGTTTCCAATTATTTGCATTTTAAACAACAATGTGACTACCTCCTAACTTCGCAGCAGCGGCGGCCATAAGCTCATCGCCGATTGTAAGACAATGCCAATTATACGCATCATGAATAGGCACCAAAATAGAAAAAACATGCGTCTTATAATCGATGTAATACGGTATTTTAAATTAAATGACTTTGTCAAAAGGAAACTTCCGTACTGGTTTCAAACTGAAGATGAATAGTGGCCATTATTAAGCATAATAAATTAAATTTACCCGAAGACATCTTCTATCACAATTATTAAATATCATGTTTAAAGATAATTGATAAGATTCCGAAGGTAAGAGAGCACAGATTGATGTGATAAAATAGACATATGATCTACTTTCGGTAGTGGAGAATAGTATACCTTCTGCTTTTGCATTTTGGTCCAATGCAAACAGCCTTCTAGAGAGCGCCTATTAACGGTCCCATCACCGTCACCGTTTACCAATGATGGTGTACCATCTAACCAAGTTCCAGGCTTATAATATAAACTGTAATTTAAATTAATTAGTGAAAATCTCTACTTGAGAAGTAAACAATTCAAGTTTATAAATCATCAAAAGATCTTACAAAAGTAAAATTTTTCATTTTTTACAAAACGATTCCCGATTATTTACCGGTAATTCCCTTTTTACGTATACCCCTTAATTTAGCACCTTAAAAAATAAAGACCGCGCTATACTTTAGAAACGATAATTTTTTTCCAACGTCTGGTCCGAAGAAAAAAGTGCTACGATAAATTTTTTGCGGATTGTTTAAAGATCTATAAAAAAAAAACTATTATGGCCGATTACGTAAATAAAATTGAAATATTTGCAAAAAATCTAACCAATAAACCACCACTTCCGGTTGATGGATTTCAGCCAAAAGCACGGTCGTATACACAGGTCTGGAAACTCGAGGCTGTTTGTTTTCTATGTGAGAACTGAGTCCGCTAAACGTCAACTGTCGCGTAGTACCACAAGACGTCACGGATGGCGCATGAGTCGAGGGAAATCGAATATTTCGGTCCACAATCTACAAATAGTTCTCGATTTTTACCGGTAATTCCCCATTTTTACCGGTAATTTGCCATTTTTAACCGGTATTTCCGCATTTTTACCGGACAGATGAGATAAAATTATACTCTAAATTGTGGCTTTTTCGTTTATTCTACAAATACGCATTTTAGCCACTGCACAATGAATAATTGCCGCGTTGTTGAAATAAAAACATAATCTACCAAAGTTTACCTCGCAGATGCAGAAATATTAAAAAAAAATTAAAGCAAGTAACAAAAATAAATTTTACCGTTCTACCGTTGGAACATCCGTTCCAAACAAACAATGAACTTCAACTCCAGGAGCCGTGAAATTTAACGTGTAAGGTTTGGTATCTAAATGCATTTCCCATCCATCCATATATTGAATATCACTGAAAATCGCATTATAATTCAACGCATAAAATTAAAATAAATAAATTTACTTAAAATAATCTTTAAGATTGGTTAACGTGTAATTTTTCTTCTCGGTTTGAACCAGAACTTCATCTTTTTTCCAATAGAGACTGGAGGGTAAAAGCCAAGCCAAACTTGGATTCGTTATTTGTTCTTGCTTCATTATACTTCCTCTAAGTACATATGATCCTAGATCATCGCCTTAAAATTTTGTATAAATTAACATTTTTTGAGTAGTCATTGTGGTCAATATACAGGGTGAATAAAATACCAGTCTTTGTTAGCCTCTTAAAATTGCCGTAAAGTAAAAAATGATATTTGAATAAAAACTGGGCCGATCGGTATTGGCGATTCAAGCTAAGCGATGCGCCCTCTCGCGGAGAAAAATGTACTTCTCCCGTAGTGGGTACTTTATTTAATTCATGTGTTTACGTATTTAAACGATATTTACAAATTCAGCATAAAAAACACGCAGAAAACAGCCCAGCGACAGAAAATCACACAAAATAAGCACCAAGTTACTATTATTATAATCTGTCATAATCTTATTTTACCCATTTAGAGCAATAAAATATGGCGGGAAAAATTAATTTGAATCGCCTATACACTCAAAATTACGTCATGCAGTTCTACTTTTATTTACACTTTTTGATTGAAAATAATAAAATTTTGTTACAATGATTTATTTTATGAGGTTCAAATGGGGTAGTGCATTCGTAACACTGACAATCGCACAGTCTTACCAACCCAATTCCGACTTTCACCGCCAAGCATGGTGAACCCTGGTAATCTCACAATCCTTGCCTGAAATGCGATAACCAACCCGTATGGATGGTGAGCGAGGTCAGGGGTAACGAGAGCTGGAGGAATAGCCCTTCGAAAGGGGTTTGGCGATAGGCCAAGAATCTATTTTCGGAAAACAAAGATAAAAAATAGAATCCAGAGCAGCAGGAAGCCGACTCGCGGGACAACAAAGATTGAGATAAATGGATAATGTGGAAAGAGGCCTGAGAAAAGTGACCATACAAAGCTGGAAAAGAGCCAGTATAAGTCGGAGAAATGTAATGCCGGCGGTAGTGCCCCGAGAGAAATGCATGGAAAAAAGAATTTATTTTATTTTTAATATTTAAAAACCGTCTCGCATTTTTATTAATTATTTGAGCCACAACACTGTTGTTATGTATACAATTCTTTTTAAATATTATACAGGGGGTAGCAAAAGTAACGCCCCTTTTTAACTTACAGGTTTTATAAGTTATGTGAACTACCCAGTGTCTCAGTAGTGGTAATATTAATGAAAATCACTCAAAAATCATCTTTATTACAGTAAAAATCATCAGAATTTTAGAATCAAATCATTAATTCAATCAAAATAGTCCAATTCAAAGAATTTTTTTTATAAAAATTATAAAATTATGACAAAAAATCATTAAAATATATAAAAAAAATGATTAATATTTCAATGAATATCATTAAAATGGAACAAAATTATTCAAATTTGGTGAAAATAATCGATGTTTATGTACATGTCATGAAACTTTTTATCAAATTCAATGAAATTTGTAAAAAAAACACCCAAATTTGTTCAACAACATGAAAATATTTATAAAAACCATTGAAATTTTGAAATCACTCAAAATTGATCAATATTTATAAAAAAAATCATAAACAAAAGTAAAAGGGCATTTGCCAACCCTAGAATATCATATTTTTATTCACCCTACATTTAAAACCAGCGAAACTGAGTCATAATATGTAATATTACCAATAGCATAAACTTTAACAGCCTTCATTGATCCTCCCCAGGCACCACTTAAAGTAACCATAGATTTTATAAATTTATCTTTCCACGCTTGTGTCTGCAAGTTAAGGAAAAATAAAGACATTGGCCCACCCATCGAATGAGCTAACAAAATAACAGGAGTATTATTATTTTCAACATACGTTTCTTCCACTAGTTTTTTTAATTTTACAAAATATTCTTGATTTTCATCTAAAAATTTAACAAAATTAATTGATGCAATAAAATTAAATTTAAACAAACTAACTGGGTGCTTTTCTGAAATCGAAGGGGGCCCCTTTGATAGTTTTATTTCTAACATGACCAAGTGTTACTAAGGTGTTAGCAATATCTTTAAAATAAGAACCAGTGGAAGCATGACTAGGATCCAACCATTCAACTGTTTCAGTACCACCAAAGCCAGGAACTCGCGTTTCTACCCCTGGCATATTCTCAGTCTTCCTTGTTACATTATTATAAGTTAATTTAATGTTGTCTATCCAACAATCTATCACAAGTGGTACTAATAATTCCATATTTAGCCATATATTAAAGTAATCTGTTGTTGTTTTTTGGCAAATGTAATGAACCGATGTTGTTTTGTTTAGTTTGGCATCGATTTGAGATCCACCATCACCAGGAATTAAAACTATTGGATTTAATACACCATAACATGTTTCAAATAAAATTATTAGAGTAAAATAAATTAGGTTATGTTTATTCACAAGCATTTCGTGTAGTTTTAAAAGTACTAGCAATAACTGAGTGAATGGTGTGTAATTGAAAATTTTTCGATGAGGTGATTTTGCGTAGTACTTTTTATCGACAGTTTATGATTTGTTCATAAAGTTGTTTTGTTAAATGTTTGATATTGAAATGATTTATGTTGCACATGCGCACTTTTGTCCCTGATGCTGTTAATTAAGTTATTTGCATCTCTAGTTATAATAAAATTGACTTTCATTGATAACGTTTAAAAATGTTGACCTTGTTGACACCAAAATGTATACGAATTTAATTTAATTTTTGCCAATTATTAAAATATGTATCCGGTTTTTTATTTTTATCTTTTTACGGCTCATCTCATCCCATAAATAAGGGGCTCCTAGACTGTCAATATTATTGTGCAATATTTGATTAAGTGTAAAAGTGCTATAATATTGACCGTCCATCATCATATTGAAATGTTGTGGCTTCTTTTATAATAAATAAGACAAAGTAATGCTTTGCCTAGTGCTTTAAAAATTTAAAATTTAAAAACCCAATAAATTTATTGACAAGTTTTACTTTTTAGGACCCTTGCTACACGTACAACACTGAAATAAGCAGAGAAGTCGCTTTGCCCTTCATTCGATAGCTATTATGACACTACAAGAAGAAGAATGAAAATATATTTTTTAGTTAAAGTGGCCATAAAATCGATGATTTATTTTTAAAACCATAAAATGTTTATTAACAAATTATTTTTGTTTTATAGCATAGTTAGAGCGTCATAAGATAACAATATTGTTTTTCTAAACATTGCTAATAACATTGACATCAATTGACGCTGGTTGACGTATTTGGCGATTTACTTTTTGTAACAAATTAATCTTTTTCCTTGATCTAGACTCTAGTAGTAAAATTCAGTGCTAAATTTTACAAATTTTGTTGCAATGAAACAAAAAAGTTAATTTGCATGTTCAATATATTGAATATACTTGGTTCTTGTGAAAAAACAAAATTGAAACTCAAAATAAATACAAAATATTAGTTAAAAAGCTTTCGAATTGTAAAAAAAATATTCTTAATGAACATAAAACGATTTCAAATTCAAAATTTGTCCCTTATCCGTTTAATAATCTACAAGAAACTTTTATAAATCGTTAAAATCTTAAAAAAAAATCTAAAATTCTTCCAAAAATCTATAAAGACCAACTAAAACACTTGGAAATAAATAAAAATCCTTTAAAACTTTCCAAGAATGTTCCAAAATTCTTTAGAAATCGTCAAAATGCTTGGAAATAATTAAAAATCTCATAAAACCTTTGAAACTATTGCAAAAACTTTTGTAAACTTTTAATAACCTTCAATAAACCTTTAGAAATCTTTAAAATCTTAAAAAATCTTCAAAATCTCTGAAACATTGTGAGGACGTTTTAAAAACCTTTTAAAATTGTTCAAATAAATTACAAAATCTTTGGTCATGTTAAAAAGGTCTCAAAAACCAAAAGTTCTCTACAAATATTCCGAAAATATTTAAAAATCATCAAGAACATTTGGAAATATTTAAAATTCTTTAAGAATAAATTTTAGCAACCCATTAGATTAGGTTAGACGGGGTCGATCGGCTAGTGACAGCTCTATAGCACTGCGACCATAGAGTAACTAATAATGCGACTAAAATATACCTCTCTGACTGCGACGTATTGGGACTTACACACTTACAGGTTCCGTTGGTGGCGCTGCTAACTCATCAATATGGCTGCCGGTGGCTACATTTATTTTTATATATGTTATTTTTGAAATTTATTAAAATTATAAACAATGGTAACTATTCACGCAACACTTTAAATATTTATTTTTCAGTTCATTATATTTAACGTTCATTTTGATGTGACATGTTTACCCACACGGGACGACTATTCTGTAAGTCCCAATTAAGATCTTTTGTACTAAAACCCCACTGCTAATTGGCGATTGCAACGTCGATGCCAGCGCCTCTAACGGACTATCTGGAAGTAGAGGAACAGGGATAACAAACCAGAGCCATTATGAGTTTACATGTGTGTAAATTGCTTTTGATAATCTTTTTGGTGTTTTCAGTGTATTTTTTAAATTTTTCTGTGTAGATTTTTGTTATTGTTTATTTCTGTTATTGCTCCTAAGCGTATCGCCAATAGATTCTTAGGATATATACCTTTTTAGAAAAATTTAGAATAGTCTTAGAAGTGAGTTCCCTAAACCGGATGGCGTAATTACCTTCTCCCCCATTAGGTCATGTCTTGTGGTGCACATTCGCACAGTATGTGTTTGGCTGTTTCGTCCTTCAATCCACACAATTTGCACATGGTATTTTTCACTTTACCCAACTCATGAACATGGTTCTTCACTGGGCAGTGTCCCGTTAGGAAACCAGTAACAATTGTTACCTGAGACTTTGAAAGGCGTTGGAGCTTTATAGTTCTGTTGCACGAGATATCATTTTGGCCTGTCGTAGAGCAGGGGTTCTCAAACTTTTTAAATGTTTTACCACTTGAAAACAACAAAATACAAAATGTACCACCTATGTCTAAGTAATGAAGAAAATTGAATTATCATCACAAGGTATACAATATTTATTTCCAAGCTTCTATTAATTAATTAAATTTGAGGAATTGATGTTAAATTTTGACGTTTTTGATCAAATTTTAACATTTTAGTTAAAACCACGACAAATTTAAAGTATATCATCAAAAACTAGATGATTTTAGTTAAAATTAGATTAACTTTAGTCAAATTTGAACGTTTTTCTTTAAAATTTTGAGAAATTTATGCAATTGATATTAAATTTTGTTGTTTTTGCTGAAAATTATGATAATTTTTATCAAAACTTTGTTAATTTTGGTTACAAAAGTATGATTTTAGTCTTATTAGAACGTTTTTATTTAAATTTTTAATGATTTTGGTCAAATTTAAACGATTTTGATAATTTTGGTTAAAATTACATTAAATTTATGCTATTTTCATCTAAATTAAAATGAGTTTTGTTAAAATTAGATTATTTCAGTCAAATTTGAACGTTTTTCATTAAAATATAGTTGATTT